>PVLC010043155.1:0-12593 GCA_004027655.1 Graphiurus murinus | reverse complement strand
GGTACTGGGGGTTGAACTCATGGGCATTCTACCTCCGAGCTACACCCCCAGCCCTATTTTTTATTCTTTATTTTGAAACCGAGTCTCACTAAGTTGCGGAGTGCCTCACTAGGTAGCTGAGGCTGGCCGCGAACCCGGATCCTCTGGTCTCAGCCTCCCGAATGCTGGGATTACAAGCGTGCGCCACCACGCCCGGCTTTTATGTTCTTTATTTTGAAACAGGGTCTCACTAAATTGTAGAGGGCCTCACTAAGTAGCTGAGGCTGGCCTCGAACCCTGATCTTCCTGTCTCAGCCTCCCAAGTACTGAGATTACAAACATGCATCACCACACCCAGCTTTGTTTTCTTCTTTTTGATGTGTGCGGTACTGAGAATTAAACCCAGGGGTGTTCTCCCACTGAGCTACACCCATAACCCTTTTATATTTTATTCTGAAACAGGATCCTGCTAAGTAACTAAGGCTGGCCGCAAGCCTGTGATTCTCCTGTCTCAGCCTCCCAAGTACTGGGATTATAAGCATGTGCCACCATGCCTGGCTACGGAAAACATTTTAAAAACATCTATGAATGCCCTGCACCTGTAGTCTCTAGCTAGTGCACTTTGATTCCTCTCTTCTTTTCTCTTCGAATCAGTTCCTGCTTGAATCCTGAGCTCAGAATTTTTTTTCTATATTGCCCAAAAGGGGAGGCATCATGAAAATTGTAATGTTATTAAATACCCCCTCTGTATGCCCCAAATGATGTTGTCAGTGGTCCTCAAACCTGAATCTACAGTAGAATCACCTATGATGTGAATTCAAAATACAAATTTCCCAGCTCCATAGACAAAAGCGCTCCAGCTCAGTTGACACATGTTTGTACTAGGCATTGAACCCAGGGGCATTCTACCTCCAAGTTACACACCCAGTCCTATTTTTTATTCTTTATTTTGAAACAAGGTCTCACTAAGTTGCAGAGGACCTCACTAAGTAGCTGAGGCTGGCCATGAACCCAGATCCTCCTGTCTCAGCCTCCCAAGTGCTGGGATTACAAGCATGTGCCACAACGCCCGGCTCAGTGACACATGTTGATGAAGTTCAGAGGCCTCTAAGACCATAATGGCTCATCAGGGCAAGGTCTATGCAGTCCCTGTGTTGTGTTGTGTCATCCAGCACAGCTGGAAGATGAGCTCACACTCTGAGATGGCTGCTGCACTACAGACCCTGAGGCATAGGGCTGTCTTAAGTGTCAGTGTGGGCCACAGCTGTCAGGGACAAAACGGCCATATTTAGGGAAACTCTACTGTAAGAAGCAAGTGTGAGCAAGATTTAGGACCCACGGGGGAAAGATGATGGCAAGAGACAGTAAGTCTTGTGTTACGAGAGAGATGTGACAGAAATAAACTGTCCAAGGTGTCTCCTGACCTGGTGACTGTGTCCACATGTGCCAGGCTGCAGCAGCCCAGTCTTTGGGAGGTGGATGAAGGAGGCCCAGGGCCACTAGTGGGCAGATAGACCTCTTCCAGAGTAGGGATCTGCATTTAGACTGCCCCAAGGAACACCACAGCCTCAGTTTCCTTTCCCTCTTACCCTCCTCAAGTTGTGGTGCTAGTGTATGTAATCTGCTTCCACATCCTCCAGATGCTTAAGATTTTGCAGGTAGGTTAATAGAAAAAAGAGTTACCTCACCCAGCCTTTCAAACATTGCCTTGTTTTGTTTATTTTTGTTGGGGAAAAGTGATCTGTTAACATTGCTTCAGATGACATAACATTCAGCAATATCCAACTTGGAATCTATCAGATGAGAAGAAGGTGAATGTAAGGCCCCCGTTCTAATTATAACTTTGTCACTGACTTGACTCCAGCAAATTACTGCAGCTGTCTGGCCTGCAGTTTTTCCTTGTATAAAATAACAGAGTTGGTCCAGATGAGTGGTTCTCATGATGTGGTTCCCAGAGTCGCTGCATCAGCATCACTGGGAACTTGTCAGACGTGCAGATTCTTGGGCTATGCCCCAGGCCTGCTGAAACACATGCAGGGTGGGGCTGAGTGACCAGTGTTTGAAGGTGCCCTCCAGGTGATTCTGATGAGCCATGAATGTTGAAGAACCACTGGTCTGGATTAGTAGCTCTTAGCCTTGGCTGCACCTTAAAACCCCCCAGGCAGATTTTATAACCTACCAGTCCTGGACTCACTCCCCAGAGATTCTGATTTAAATGCTTTCAGGTGAGGGCCAGAGCATGGTGAGCGGTTCTAATAGCCATCTAGATAGTATCTGAAGGCTTTAAAGTCAGTGTTCCTAGTTGTAAAAGCTTACCTCCGGACCTGTAGCCTGCTTAAGCCACTAGGTGTTGCTATAATAGAGAAGAAAAGACTTTTTCAAAACTGCCTTTGGAGATGTACAAGGAGGAGGAGGATGCATTTTTAAAAGAGGATATTCTGTGGCCTAACTCAGTGCAGTTGTTAACTCTTCACTTGCAATTTGTTAAATTTTGTTCAAGGCAGTTGAAATGATAAAATGAAAAAGTTGTGATATATAAATATAGTAGACTACTCTCAGCAATAAAAGAAAGAAGCCACACAATGTCATGACGAGATCTCACTGTATAATGATGAACAAAACAGCTAAACAAAGGCTGGGTTTGGATTGTGGCTCAGTGGCCGAGGGCTTGCCACATGAGCAAGGCCTCCCTGGGTAAAAAAAAAAAAAAAAAAAAGGTACTAGTGTGTGATTCCTTCTAAATGAAAATTAAAAAAAAAAAAAAAAAAACAGATAAAAGTAATCTATGGTAATTGATGTCAGAATGATTACCCTTGGAGGTGGAGTGATCATAATTAGAAGATAGCACCAGGAAGCCGGGCGTGGTGGCTCACGCTTGTAATCCCAGCATTCGGGAGGCTGAGACCGGAGGATCCGGGTTCGCGGCCAGCCTCAGCTACCTAGTGAGGCACTCCACAACTTAGTGAGACTCGGTTTCAAAATAAAGAATAAAAAATAGGGCTGGGGGCATAGCTCGGAGGTAGAATGCCCCTGAGTTCAATCCCCAAAACCCCAAAAAAAAAAAAAAAAAAAAAAGAAGATAGCACCAGGAAACGGCTGGGTGTGGTGGCACACACCTGTAATCCCAGTACTGGAGAGCCTGAGCTAGGAGGATCACAGATTTAGAGCAGCCTCAGCAACTTAGTGAAACCCTGTTTCAACATGTAAAGTATTTTTTAAAAAGGTGAAAGGGGGACTGGGGTGTATCCTAGAGATAGAATGCCCCTGGGTTCAATCCCCAGTACCAAAAATAGCACAAGGGAACCTCTTAGAGTGCTAGAAATGTTCTACTTTTTGACATGGTGGTAGTTATATACATATATACATGTACACATGGTACACACACACACACACACACACACACACACACGCACATCTGAACTGTTCATTTTACTAACGTGTTACCATACATATGTTACAGTAATAAATATTTACAAGAATTGAAATATAATCCTCAAGAAGAATTATGGAACACTGGAACATTAGCCCACTAGGGTCACTGCCACTTTTTTTTTATATGACATCTGTGATCACTAAGAGATAAACATAGCACAGTGATTACATATTAATATTAATTTGAAATGTATATATCGGCCAGATGTGGTGGCTCACACCTGTAATCCCAGTATTTTGGAGGTGAGACAGGAAGATTGCAATTTTGAGGCCAGCCTCAGCAACTTAGCCATACCCAGTTTCAAAAAATGAAAAATAGAAGCTGAATGTGGTAGCACACGCCTGTAATCCCAGTACTTGGGAGGTTGAGACAGGAGGATCACAGGTTTGAAGTCAGCCTCAGCAACTTCATGAGGCTCTCAGCAACTTGGTGAGACCCTGTTTTCAAATTTAAAAAAAAAAAAAATTTAAAAATGGACTGGGAGTATAGCTTGGAGGTAGAATGCCTATGAGTTCAATCCCTAGCAACACACACACACACACACACACACACACACACACACACACACACACAGTAAAGGGCTGGGAATGTAACTCAGAGGTAGAATGCCCTTGGGTTCAATCCCCAGTACAAAAAAAAAAAAAAGTATATATCAATGTCTATGATTCCAAGTTGAGAGAGTATGGGCATGCTGTTTGTTTATTTATTTAATTAACATTTTCTGTGGAGCTGGGGATCAAATCCAGGTTCTTCTGCATACTAGGCAAGTGCTCTACCACAGAGGTACACCCCAGCTCCATGGTCTCTATTTAAAGCCTTAGTTTGTTCTGAATGTTTGCCTGTGTCCAGGGCTCACATTCTGCAGCAATATGCTCACTCGAGTGACTGAATTTCTTGCAGGCGTCCTCTGCTATCTCCTTATTCCTCAAGTCTTATGATAAATCTAAGAAATGAAACCGCTTACTCATTATTATTTGCAGAAAAAGACCTCGCCCCCTCTCCTGTCAGTGACAGGAGGTCAGATGCCTCCTAATAATTCAAGGTGAGATCAGAAGACTGTCTACAGCAAAGAGAAGCAAATTGTGCAGACTGTACTAAGATTCCGCCGCCGTGCACCATCAAGACAAGGCGTATTCAAAGGGCATTCCAGGAAGAAAAGTGTGTTAGGGAAATGAAAAGCAGAGTCACTTAGCAGAATGCACAAAAATCCACTGGAAAAGGAAACTGCCATCCATTTTTCAGCTCTCACTTTGAAGTCACAGGCTGGGTGGTCTGATTGCAGGGAATGCATCTTAAGCACTGTTAATCAAAAGTAAGGCCTGAATGGGCTGATGCCTACCTAGAAATCATTCAAGAGAGCTGGGAGCCAGTCGTGGTGGCACACGCTTGTAATCCCAACATTTGGGAGGCTGAGAGCAGAGGATCCGGGTTCTCGGTCAGCCTCAGCTACCTAGTAAGGCATTCTGCAACTTAGTGAGAGAGCTGAGATTTTTGTTCGCTTGTGCGTGTATTAAATGGCATCCACCTTTTACCCGATCCAGTCATTTTGAAATGCTTAGCCATGCCATTGTGTTCCAATCACTTTGATGTTCTGCTCGGATTGGATAGAATACATAGGGCAGTTTTTTCTCCCCAGATAACTGTTTACTGTGCTTTGTAACTAGGTCTATGGTCATGCTGTAGCATGCTCTGAAATGGAAATAACTTCATTCATTCACTCATGGCAAAGAATCCCAGCTGCTATGGAAGATCCGGGGAAGGATAAGATAGTCTCTTCCTTCAAGAGGTGTGTATAGTTAGTTTAGGAGACTGAACATAAAACACATAAGTTTTTGTTTTGTTTTGTATTTTAGTGGCACTAGGGATTGAACCCAGGGATATTCTACCTCTGAGCTATACCCCAGCCCTATTTTATTTTTTATTTTGAAACAGGGTCTCGCTAAGTTGCTGAAAGCCTCACTAAGTTGCCAAAGCTGACCATAAACCTTCTATCCTCTGTCTCAGCCTCCCAACTACTGAGATTACAAGCATATGCCACCATGCCCAGCTACCTTAGTTACTTTTTAGAGGGAGTACTAGGGATTGAGCACAAGGACATTCTACATCCAGTCTATACCCTCATCTCTTTTTAATTTTTGTTTTTGAAATGGGATTTCTCTAAGTTACTGAGGCTGGCCTTGAACCTGCAATCCTCTTGTCTCATCCTCCCAAAGACTGGAATTATAGATGTGCGCCACTGCCTGCCCAAAAGTTAATTTTTAAAAGCCACAGGACAGGCAGTTGTTAAATAGTGCATCTCTCAGTTCTGCCCTTGCAACCTGAGCTGCTGTGCTTTCCCTGAAACTTTCATCCCCTTTCTAGGAGTTGCAGAAGCCTTCGTTCAACCCCTGCCCTACTTTTTGTTGCTGTATTGGCAGGGAGCAGCACAGGTACCAGCAGTGGTGCTCATTGCTTACAACAGTCAAACATTGGAACACTGAAAGCAATCTAAATGTCCATCAAGAGGGGATTAAATAAAAGAAGGAACATTGAAACAATGGTACAATAGACTGCCTAAAAAATAAGTTTTTTGAGGGCTGGGGTTGTAGCACAGTGTTAGAGTGCTTGCCTAGCATATGCAAGGCCCTGGATTCAATCCTCAGCACCCCCCGCACCCCCTGCAAAAACAAAAACAAAAAAACAACCAAAAAAACCCACAACTCTTTATATAAGAATATGGAAGCCAAGCGTGGTGGTCCGTGTTTGTAATCCCAGTACTTGGGAGGCTAAGACAGGAGGATCCAGGTTCGTGGCCAGCCTGGGCTACTTAGTGAGGTCCTCTGCAACTTAGTGAGACCCTGTTTCAAAATAAAGAATAAAAAATAGGATTGGGGGTGTAGTTTGGAGGTAGAATGCCCTTGGGTTCAATCTCCAGTACAGCAAAAAAAAAAAAAAAAAGCATATGGAACTACCATACTAGATATTTTTATAGGTGAAATACACAAAGATATCATCCATTTGACCCTCCAGATTCACTTGTAACCCCACTCTACCCTACTATGGATCTGGGAGGACCTGTATGGGCTGCATTAATGGATGACCTTGCTTTTTGACTTCCAGTTGTATTCAGTCGATGGGAATCCCTGATAGAAGAGTCCCCTGGCTCCTTCCTGTGGTGTTATCATGGATGGGCTGGATGGGATGATGGTCCTCTACACACAGTCTTCTCTGTCTTCCAGTTTTGGAAAAGCAGCCTCATTGTCCCTTTAGGTCCAAGGGAAGCAACGGTACCATGCTGTCAATGGCTTCATGCTATTCCAGTCTAGCCTGCTCTTTCAATTGCCTATCCTCTACCTATACCCTTGGGAATTGTGTCCTTATTAAACTCTTTAAACTCTCCAGTTTGTCATCTGTTCCTTTCTGGATCTTGGCTGGCATAGAAATTACCACTACAAATGGCTTCGGGAGAAAGACAAAATGAGATTCTGGGTTGGGAGAGCCATGTATTTGAAGACTGCATGGATAACTTATTGGGCAGTAAGAAATGGTATATAAAGCAGGGTGTGGTGATGCACACTTGTAATCCCAGTACTTGGGAGGCTAAGACAGGAGGATCACAGGTTCAAAGCCAGCCTCAGACTCCTTGTGAGGTCCTCTGCAACTTAGTGAGACCCTGTTTCAAAATAAAGAATTAAAAAAATAGGGACGGGGATGTAGCTCAGAGGTAGAATGCCCCTGGGTTCAATCCCTAATATCAGAAAGAAAAAAAGGAAGAAAGAAAGAAGGAGACTTAGCACATCTAGGAAAATAACTCATCCAGAGTGGAGCTAAAATTAAGCCTTAACTAAATCTACTTCATGTTCTGCCTCCACCATACTCATTCTCTCTCGCCACAAATTGAATTGGGCCTTATATAATATATATAAATTATAGTAGCCTGGCTTGGTAACACATGCCTGTAATGCCAGTACTTGGGAAGCTGAGGCAGGAGGATTGCAGGTTCGAGGCCTGGCTCAGCAACTTAGTGATACTCTTTCAAAAATAAAAAGGGCTGAGGGTGTAGCTCAGAGGTGGAATACCCCTAGGTTCAATCCCCAGTACAAAAAAAAAGAAATTATAGTAAAGTATAATTTACTAAATAACATAGTAAAGTATTTGGGGAATGAGATTCAAAGAGGAGAGAGGCAAATCTAATGATCGTGGCAGGAACGACAAGCAGGCCAGCCTCGCAGGGGAAGAGAATCCTTCAGAACTGATGGTGCCAAGCAGCAGCCAGGCCGGAAGGCTGTGAACTTCAAAGAAGAAAGTTAGGACTTCATCCCCTAGACTCTGGGTATTAGTGGATAGAGGGATTGGGAAAGGAGCAGGGTCGACTTCCCATCAGGCAGAGCAGATACAATGCCTAGGACCCAGGGTACTTGCAGGAGCCCACAGAAATGTTCCAATTTCAATTTGTCTCAAACCGAGAAGAAACATGAGTATAATCATAATAAGGAACATATAAACTGAATCCAGTCTGAGTTGTCTCCAGCTTTATAGCTATGCAGTTGCTACCTGTGTGTGCTGGCACTCATGCATTTTAACAGAGGAAGGGACCCAGGGAGACAAAAGTGCCTAGGGCCACAGAAATCATGCTGTGGCCCTGGAGAGTTGTCAGAGGCTGACTTCAAAGCTTAGAAAAGGAAAACGTTAAACCATGTCATTGGCTGAGATGCACAGAAAGGAAAAACTGGTCTAGGAAGCGCTGCTGAGCTCCTGAGCTGGAGTGGCTAATGCAGAAATTCTGGTTTGAAGTGATAAGGATTTTGATGAGAGTGGAGCGTGCAAGGAGAGGAGAAAGCTGCCTTTGAATTGGGAAGAGAAGGTGGATGTGGGAAAACACCTCAGGAATTCCCCTTCTCTCACCTGGTGATCCCCTCCTGCTGTTGTTGACTTGGCAGGAAGAGGTTAGTTAAGAGGAAGCCCTCACCAAATGCTCTGCCCCGGGGTAAGCCGGGATAAATCATTCACTCTTGCCTCTCATCTCTGCCCACCTCATGCTCCGCAGCCATGTGGTAAAACTCGGATATTTTTACAGAGTATTTAAACTCAACTACAATGTGAAGAACACAAAGCATAATAGTACTAGCAGTCACAACTGTTATTTGTAGAACACCTGACAGATGCTCAAGTGTTTCCTAGTGAGGGTCTTACAGGACAGGGACGACAGAGAGACAGGAGAAGCAGGCGACCTGATTTCCTAGTCACGGGTCAACTAACTCAGAGGTCTCAGTGCTGGTAGAACTGGAAATGAGCAGCACACCCATGACCCCAGCTCTCTGTCAATGTCACCACTCTCAGTCAGTCAGCTCAGATTTAGTTTAAAGGGAGTTAAAGTCTTCACCATTGTGTGTGTGTGTGTGTGTGTGTGTGTGTGTGTGTGTGTGTGTGTTTTATTGGGGATTGAACCTAGGGGCATTCTACCTCTGAGCTACACCCCTAGGCTATTAAAAAAAATTTTTTTTTTTAAATCGGGGTCTTACCGAGTTATGGAGGGCCTCGCTAAGTGACTGAAGCCAATCTCAAACCGCTAAGTGACTGAAGCCAATCTCAAACCTTCAATCCTCCTGTCTCAGTCTCCCAAGTACTAGGATTACAGGCATGTGTAATTGTGCCCAGCTAAATTCTCACCAGTTTTGCAGCTTACAATTCAGCTCAAAATACCAAAAACTTTAAGGACAAGCTCATTCTCTCCATTCATCTTAGAGACATGTTTTCTAGACCCTGACGAAAAAAACCTTTGTTTCTACAGTCGTCTTGGCCTTGGCATATCTCATCTACCTCTGTGGGGTCACTGTATCTCCCCCTCCTTCTCCCTTTTCTTCTTCTTTCTTCTACTTCTGTGTCTCCCTCTCTCCTCCCTGTGCTTCCCTCTCTCTTTTTTCTCTCTTCTCTTCTCTCTCCCCCCTTCCTCTTTCCATTTCTCTTTACTCCCTTCCTCCTTTCTTTCTTCTCTTTTATATCCTTGACACTGCCTCCCCAGTATTTGTCTTAGTTTCATCATCATTGTCTCCTGTGTCTACATTTATACACCCACAATATATCTAAATAACCTTGCTATGTTCCAGAACCCTCATGTTTAAAAATAAACTTACATTTCCAAAGCCAATTCATAAAATTTGAAAAAGTATATGTTCAAACAGCGCAGTTAGAAAATGGACAAAGGGGAACCAGGTGTGGTGGCACACACCTGTAATCCTAAATGCTTGGGAGGCCAAGACTGGAGGATTGTAGGTTCAAGGTCAGTCTCAGCAATTTATCAAGAACTATTTCAAAACAAAAAATAAAAAAGCCTAGGGGGTGTGGCTCAGAGGTAGAATGACCCTGGGTTTAAAGCCCAGCACTGCACACACAAAGAAGGAAAGAAAGAAAGGAAAGAAAATAGGCAAAGGCCATGAAGAGACATTTCACTGAAGAAGATATGTGGATGGCAAACAAGCATGTAAAGTTGGGCGTGGTGGTACATGCCTGTAACCTCAGTACTCTGGGACACTGAGACAGGAAAATAGTAGGGTTGAGGCCAGCCTCAGCAATTTAGCAAGACCCTCAGCAATTTAGCGAGACCTTGTTTCAAAATAAAAATAGAAAGGGCTGGAGGTGTAGATCAGAGGTAGAATGACCTTGGGTTCAATCTCTAGTACCAGGGGGGAAAAAAAAGAAAGAAGAATAAACATAAAAATATTCACTATCATTAGCTATTAGGGAAAAGGAAATGAAAATTACAATGAGATATGGTCACACATCTATTATAATAGCCAAAATAAAAATAGTGATAAATACCAAATGCTAGCCAGGTGTGGTGGCACACGATTGTAATCCTAGTACTTGGGAGGCTGAGACTAGAGGATTTGGTTTCACGACCAGCCTCAGCTACTTGGTGAGGCCCTCCACAACTTAGTGAGACCCTGTTTCAAAATAATGAATAAAAAATGGGACTGGGGGTGTAGCTCAGAGGTAGAATGCCCCCAAGTTCAATCTTCAGTACCTCAGACACACACAGAAAGATGCCAAATGCTGACAAGAATGAGGAGAAACTGGATCTCTTTTTGTTGTGGTGGTGGTGCTGGGGATGGAACCTGAGGCATTCTACCTCTGAGTTACAACCTAGCCCTACTTTATTTTTATTTTTTGTGTTACTAGGGATGGAACTCAGGGACATTCTACCTCTGAGCTACACCCCTAGCCCTATTTTTTATTCTTTATTTTGAAACAGGGTCTCACTAAGTTGTGGAGGGCCCCACAAGTTGCTGAGGCTGTCCTCAAACCTGTGATCCTTCAGTCACAACCTCTCAAGTACTAGAATTATAAGTGTGTACCACCACGTCCAACTTTATTTTATTTTTGAAACAGATTGTCAGTAAGTTGCTGAGGGCCTTGCTAAGTTGCTGAGGTTGGCTGTGAACTCTCAATCCTCCTGTCTCAGTCTCCCAAATACTAGAATTACAGGTGTGTGCCACTATTTCCACCCTACTTGGCTGAGAAACTACATCTCTGATATATTATTGCCAGTGCAAATATAAAATGGTACAGTCATTCTGGGAAAATACTGGGGAGTTTCTTAAAGAAAGAAACACTAGCATATGACCTAGAGGCATTCTCCTTAGGCATTTATCTCAAAGAAATGAAAATTCATGTCAACCTAAAAATCTGGGCATGAATGTTCACAGAATTTTTATTTGTAAAAGCTCCACACTTTAAATAACTCATATTCTCTTTGTTAGATGAATGGATAAGCAAACTGGTACATTGATGACATGGAATTATACTTAATAAAAATGAACAGACTATTGATACATGCAAAACTTAGATGGGTCTCAAGGGCATTGCACTGAAAAAAAAAAGCCAATCTCAAAACCTATGTATTGTAGGATTCCATTGATTTATTGTTGGTGTATTGACTTAACATTCTCAAAGTGACAAAATCATAGAGATGGTAATCAAATTGCCAGGGGTTGGAGATGGTAAAGGAAAGAAGTTAAATGCAATTATAAAGGAATAGCACAGAGGAGGTTTTGCAGGAGGCTGAGCCAGGAGGATCCCAAGGCCAGCTTGGGCACCTTAGCAAGACCCTGTCTCAAAATAATAAATAAGGTCTGGGGGTGTAGTTCTCTGATAGAATACCCTTTGGTTCAATCCCCAGTGTCACTTGTGGTGATGGAATAGATTTGTATCCTGATTGCATTGTGGTCCATACCTATTATAACACACACACACACACACACACACACACATTTTACTAAGGTAAATTTCCTTATTTTGATATTGTATTGCATGTATAAGATGTAACAATTGGGGAAGATTAGTTGAAGGCTACAGAATATTAGGCTATATTTGTTTTTGCAACTTCCTGTCAATCTATGATTATTTTAAACCAAAACCTTTTCAAAAACATATGCTAAAAAAAGAAAATTCATTCTTTTGTGTGTGTGTGGTACTGGGGATTGAATCCAGGGGCATTCTACCTCTGAGCTACACCCCCAACCCTATATTTTATTCTTTATTTTGAAACAGAGTCTCACTAAGTTGCTGAAAGCCTCTCTAAGTAGTTGAGGCTGGCTGTGAACCCAGATCCTCCGTTCTCAGCTTCCCAGGCACCGGGATTACAGGCATGCGCAACCATGCCCGGCTAATCTCATTCTTTTTTGAAACTGCATTGTATTCTATTATATGAAGTTATGTGTATCATAACTAACTAGTTCCCTATTAGTGATAGATGTTATCCACAAAGTTCTAGCCTGTGATCTGTGCACTTTCCAATGCTATACTTCAATTAAAATATATTTGGAAGAATATGATTGACTTTCTCCCAAGAGTCTACTTGGTACATGAAAAACCTTGCATTTGTGAGAGTCCCTCCGACTGTGCAGTGGAGCACAGATCTCTCCACTGTAACCCTCTCAACTGTCTGCTAAGACTCACTTAAAAAATCCTTCTATGAGCTGGGCATGGTGGTGCACACTTGTAATCCCAGTATTTGGAAGGCTGAGACCGGAGGATCCGGGTTTGCGGCCAGCCTCAGCTACCTAGTGAGGCACTCCGCAACTTAGTGAGATCCTATTTCAAAATAAAGAATAAAAACTAGGACTAGGGGTGTAACTCAGAGGTAGAATGCCCCTGAGTTCAATCTCCAGTACCACAAAAAAAAAAAAAAAAAAAAAAAAAA
>PVLC010043154.1:0-12481 GCA_004027655.1 Graphiurus murinus | reverse complement strand
CTAAGCCAGATACTCTGGTCTCAGCCTCCCAAGTACTGGGATTACAAGCGTGCGCCACCACACCCGGCTTTATGTCACTATTTGTTGCTGACTTTTGCATCATGGTATTCAAGTTATGGGATGTCAGGAGAGGAAGCGACTCTCCTGATGGAGGGTTTAGTGTGTGCTGGATTGTGTGCCGCTCGGTGGCTTCACGCTGGGTGGAATGGCGACCTCACTGTTCTCTCTAGCTGGAGAGTGGGTGTGCACTGAGGGGACGCAGACCGACCGCACTAAGTCGCAGAGTGGAAGTCAGTCGTGCTGCTGAATTGTGTGTGTTCCCTGGGCTGGGCGAAGGGGCGCTCAGTTCCCAGATGTCCTTTAGGTCTGGGTGCACCCTGGAGGGTGTTCCCAAAGAGGTTTGCATTTGAATGCGCTCGAATCATCAGGGAGTGAGGACGGTGAGCCCTCCCCAGTGCGGGTGGGCATCGCAGTCCTGAGCGGTCTGCTCCTTCTGGAGCGGGGACACCCACCTTCTCCTGCCCAGGCATCAGCGCTGCCAGCTCTCTGGCCTTCAAATCCGCACAGAATCACATCTGAAGCCACGTTGCCTCTGCAGACCATAGACGGCTGACCGAGGGACTTCCTGGTCTCCATAACCGTGTGTGCTCATTTCTACAATCTCAATCCTCCTCCTCCTCCTCCTCCTCCTCCCTCTCGCTCTCCCTCTTCCCTCTCCCTCTTCCTCTTCCTCTTCCTGTTCCTCTCTATTTCCCTGGAGAATCCTCCTCAAGGACCCGCACACACCAGTCAGGATGGGGTAGTGTGTGCAGGTGTGACAGACAGTCCTGAAGTCTCACTACCTGAAAACAACAATGGCTTATTTCTGATCCCAGGTGGGGGTTGGCAGGGAGCCCCTCATTGAGTGCTGGGCTGCTGGGGTCCCATATTATGATGTTGCCTCAGCACTGGGGTTCAGGGGTCCCCACGACTCGGGGACAGAGCGTGGCCAACTGTGCTTCAAGGTGTGGCCTGTAGTGATCACATCTCTTCCGCCCCTTCATTGGCTAAGATAAGTCACGTGGTCACGCTTCAGCGAGGCAGCAAAGTGGCCCGTGGGAGACCCCAAGTGCTGGCTGCAAGGCCTCAGGACGCGGCGCCCCCGTGGCTGTGTTCTTTGGCCCCATGATGACCCCAGCCACTGACCCTCTCCCCCTCTTGTGGGCTCAGCCACCTGCAAGCACCCGTGACGACCGGCCGGCTGTCTTCTCCTCCTGCCACCAGTAGCCCCACCAAAGGCGGAGAGAGGATTCCACATGAGGACAGCTAGCATGTCTACCGCCACAGGCCCAGCGCGGCTTACCCGTCCTCGATGACTGTGGCCCCTCTACTCTGCCCCCCTCTCCCCATGCAGGACCTGGGATGACTCCTCACAAGGACAGGACACCTCTCGGGAGGCTGAGGCCTCTCCTTCCGCACCAACTCCTGCGAGCTCGGAGGGCGCCCCCCACCCCCCTCCCCCAAAGCTTCCCTGGTGCCCTCCACCCCGCGCAGTCCTTCTGGCTCTGCAGCCCCCACTGGGCTCAGGTGCAGGACCTAGCCCTCCCGGTCCCTGTCCCTCTGCTTCCCGCACAGGCTCGGTCCCACCAGCCATCGAAGTATTGAAGTCACTCTCCAAGGTCACGTGTGATCAAGTCCCCTGGGGCCCCATGGACAGGCTGTCCTCCTGAGCCTTCTCTGCCTTCAGTCCTCCTTCATCTCCCCGCCCACCTGCTGTGCTCCCCAGGGCCTTCTCCTGCCTCTCTGGTCTCCGCTTCCTGGCTCCCCTCCCCTGGAGCCTTCTGGGCCGCTCCTGGGACTGTCCTGGGTGCATCTCTCTTCCTGTCCCTGTGACACCTCTGTCCCTGGGTTTCAAAGGCCACCTCTTTGCCGAGGATGCACAACTCGGACCCTGTCCCCCGTGCTGTACCTTCTTGAGCTCCCAATCTGCACCTCCAGCCTCCTGTTCTCACTTCTGGTCGCCTGGGGCATTTGTTCACTGATACTGGAGTGTGGGGACACTGGTGCCTGCAGGAGCGCACCGAGTGGGGTCCGCGCCCCCCCGGGGCTGCACCGCCTCCTTTACGGGACCCGCCCGCAGTGTGGCGCACACAGGGAAATATACAGTGTCGTCTAGCGATCCTGCCTTCCTCACACAAACGGGATCATACATATTTCATAAGTCGTCTGCAACTCGTGTTTTATATTTAACACGGCGTCTTGGGGGCTGTCCACGCAGGCACACACAACCGGCCTCATTTTTTTTTTTTCTTTGATGGCTGCAGATTCTTCCGTCCTATGGGTGACACTGCCGTGTAACAAGCTCCCCTCTGCTGATGGAGATTCAGTTGCTTCTCTGTTCCTTCCCTTTTTTAATTATTATTTTTCCTATTACCAAAACAGCTGAAATGAGCTTCGATGCGGGCAATTCTTTTGTGGACAGGTGAGTGACGCCCTCCAGCACGGAGTCCTCACAGAGGAGTGTGTGTGTGTGTGTGTGTGTGTGTGTGTGTGTGTGTATACGCGTGCATGTGCATGTGTGTGTATGCGTGTGCATGTGTGTGTATATACCTGTGTGTGCATGTGTGAGTGCGTGTGTCTGTTTCTTTATGGCTATTCCCAGACTGGTGTCTGAAAAGGCTAAGTATTCCCTACCAGCCACGCAGGGGAGCCTCTGCCCCTCTTACACTTCATCATTGTAAGCCAACAGCAGTCTTTTTACCTCCCTGCCCCCAACGACGGGGTGAAGACAGCATCTGTTGCTTTTGTCTGCATCTTGCTGATTAACGGTGAGATTGAGCAGTATTTCTTATATTTGGGTTCGCCTAGCTCTATCTGCCTTTCTTTAATGCGCAGAATGTGTCCGTGTCTGTGACTTAGAAATCTACACGACATTATCACAACCTGAAGCCTGTTTTCTGTCTCACCGGTGCCCCCCGCCTGCCCTCCTAGGGGAGACGCCAGCCCTGTGTCCCCACGGCCCAGCGGGGCACAAGACAGTTCCTGCTCTCTAACTTGTACCTGGACTGCAAGTCCAATTTTCATTCTTCACCTGTTTCAGAAAAACAACACTCACCAACCATTTCCAGGAGCCTATCAAGTTCCAGAGGCCAGGTGATTGCACTTTGACTGGGGTTCCACGGCATGTATAGATCACTTTGGGAGACCGCTGACATTTTTACCATGTTAGTTTTCTCATATAAGGGCTAGACGCCCCTCTCCGTGGACTGGGATTTTCTTTTGTGTATGCCAGTAAAGTTTATGGTCTTCCTTGTGTGGGCTCTGCTGGCATTTTTGTTAGTTTCTTTCCCTCTCAAGATCTCTTACAGCTTTCCCAGCTATTGTAAATAGAGACAGCTCCTTTTAAATGGTTATTTCTTAGGTATATAGAGAAAAAGTATAGATTTTTAGATGCTGGTCCTGTCTCTGCCTGCATCGCTAAACTCTCTGATTAGTTTTTTATTGTTTCTGCCCCCCTCCCTTGGATGTTCTAGACATAATTATATAGTCAGTGAGCCACAACACCTCACCTCGTCTTCTCCAGTGCTTATAGCTCTTAAAAATCATTTTGTGTCGACTCCAGGTGGAATAAAGGCGCAAGTGCGGACCTCCTCGTGTTGCCTCTGTTTTTAACGGGATGCTCCGATGTTTCCCTGAGTGGAAGGCTTCCTCCGTTCCACCTCGTGAGGGATTTTCACCCTGCGAGGGGGAAGGATTTTAGCAAATGCTGCTCTGGCATGTATGAAGCTGAGCCTATGGCTTTTCTACTGTAACCAATGATGACAATCACGTTAGTGGATTTCCAGCGTCAAGCGCCCTTGGGTTCCTGGGCTGACCTTCCTGGCTCCTGGCCCTGGCTCCTGGGGGCTGGCCCCTGCTTCCCTGAGCTCCAGCTCCTGCAGGTGGATGGGCAGCTCCAGCCGCCCCCGAGGTGGGGGAGGACGGGGTGTCTCCTTCTCACGTTCAATTCCATTCGTGTCCAATTCCATATCACACATATGCACCCACTCACAGAATTTTGTGTGGTTTAAAGTTTACATAAATGGCAAAGTGGTGCAGAGAATTCTTGTGACTTGCTTTTTAAACTCAACACCAAGTTTTTGAAGTGTGTCTCCGTGTTGACTGATGGCAACCCAGTGAGTTCTAGTTGCCTGCGTAGAATGTTCCATTGTGCCAAGAAGGCGTAGTTTCTTGACCTTCCCCAACAGGGAACTCTCAGACAGTTTCTGCCTTTCCCCCCTGACAAATAGCAACATGACTAGCAGCCGTGTGTGTGCGTGTGTGTGTAGGACTGTCCTCAGCTTTTGGTAGGTTTGCATGGACAGAAAGCTCTGAACAGCTCCTGGTGTATTGTAAGTGCCCAGTAAATACCAGCCATCGGCATGACCATAGCCATTATTATCAAGTAGTGCCACAGGACTGTCCCAGGTGGTTATGCTAATTTTTACCCCACAAATTCATGGCAACACTCAGTGGTACCCGACTTACTAATTTTTTACATTCTAATGGGTGAGAAATGGCTTTTTGTTGTTCTAATTTGTGGATCTTGGTGTTGGCAGTGAGGCCGAGCGTCTCTTCTCATATTTATTACACACTATTTTCTCCTTGTATTTATTGTTTCTTATCATCTGCTCATTTTTCTATTGGGTTGCTTGCCTTTTTCTTATTGATTTTCGGGAATTATTTATGTACCTGGGTAGTGATATTTTATTGGTTATGTGGGTTGTAAATATACCCTCCCAGACTGAGGCTTGTATTTTTTCTTCTTTGTGGCTGGTGTCTTTTGCTGAACAGAATGTTAAATTTTCATGTCTCTTACATCAAACTTCCCCTTATGTTTTGTGAAGTTGCTATAAACTCTTGCATTATCTTCTACAGCTTTGCACCCTCACGCTTAGGCTTTGGCTCACCTGGGATCTGTTTGTTCTTTATGGTCTGCAGTGGGATTTTTCTACCTTGATAGGCCAAGGGACCCTCAATCACATGCCAAGTTCACATAGACTAATGGGTCTCGTTCAAGGTCTCTCTTCAGTTTCCCTATTTTGTGTGCAGCTTTATGAAACAAGTCTTATCCTCTGTTAGGAAAACCCCAGCCTCATCATCAGGTATGTCTTGGGTATTTTTTGACCCATTCCTTTTGGATGCTGATTTGTATTTATTTATTTATTTATTTTGCAGTACTGGGGATTGAACTCAGTGGCATTCTACCTCCAAGCTACACCTCCAGCCCTATTTTTTATTCTTTATTTGGAAACCGAGTCTCGCCAAATTGCAGAGTGCCTCACTAGATGGATGCTAAACCAGCTCAAAAGCCTATTTGGGATATAGGTTGGAAATACATTAAAATGTTTATATCAACTTAAATTATAAGTCATGCCTCCATGTATTTAGATCTTCTTTTATGCCTTCTAACAAAGCGTTACCATTTCCTCCTCCTAGAAAGGTCCTGCACGTTGTTATTATTTTTGTATCTCCTCGTGCAAACTTTGTTTTCCCCCACTGTATGGCATCTTATTCTATCAGCCTATCTGATTTTTTGCTACAAGTTTATCATGCTGAATTTATATTCTGCAACTCATTGCACTCTCTAATTGATTCTAATCATTTTCTATAGATTATCTTGTATTTTCTCATTAAAAAATGGCCTGGGAATAGTAATAGTTTGAGCTCTTTCTTTTTCTTGCCATAATGTAATTCTGGGCTATCTAGCGCACTCAGGCAGAAGTGGGGATGATTTGCAAGGGTGGTGTTAAATTTTGCCACAAAGAACAGTGTTCTCTATGGGATTTGATCACCTCTATCAGGCTAAGGAAATTCTCTTGTATTTTGGGGTTGCTAAGAGGGTTTTGACCCCCACACATCATAAGTTAATATTTATCTTCTCTAATGCTTGGGTTCAGTAGTATGTTTATGCCTCCACTATTAGGAATCAGCATGTTATCTTACACACTCAGTGACCCTCTAGACTCTCCTCTGTTATGGCGTGTTTTCCCTTGCTTACACTGGCTTCTCGTATCCCATCCCCTCCGCCCCAGTTCTGTTTTCTCTTCGTCAAAGCGTACCTCTCAGTGGTGTGTCGTGTGGAGGTCTTGAGTGGACAGTCTTTCAGGACATTCTGGTGGTCAAAGTCCTCGCTTCCTACCATCTCTTGCATGACGTCCATCGGGGCGCAGAGTCCCAGATGGATGATCACATCCTGCAGTGGGTAGGAAACGCCCTCCTGGTGGTCTTAGATGTGGCAATTGTAAAGTTGCTTCCCAGTCTTAGCCCAATTTCTTTATAGCTATGCCTTTTATTTTACGTTGCTTTTATGTTTATCTCCTTTAAAATAATTTAAGTATATTTCTTTCAAAAACAGCATCATTGAGGGACAGTTGATATACAATAAACTGCCCACATTGAAAGTGTAAACATTCGATACATTTGGCACAAGTTTACACTTGTGAAGACACTACTGCAATTGGAGCAATGAGTACAACTGTCACCCCAACTTTTCCTTGTGTCTGCTCAATCCTCCCTCCACTCCCTGCCCTCAGCCCTGTCCCCAGGCTGCCACAGTCACAATCTCAGTCACTAAAGTCTAGCTTCCATTTGTTTTTATTTTTCTATCAATGGAAGCATAAAGTATGTCCTCCTATTGGGGTGGAGGGGAGTTATAGTTTGAATACAAAATGTTCCCCAGAGAAGCTCATGTGTCAGGTTATGCGGCCAGGTTTGGAGGTGGGACATGCCCGGAGGAGGTGAGTCCCTGGGGTGTGGCCTTGAGGACTGTATGTCTCTGACTCCTCTCTCTCTCTCTCTCTCTCTCTCGCTCTCTCTCTCTCTCTCTCTCTCCAGGACATCAAGAGGTGAGAGCAGCTTTTCTTCCTTCACCATGCCCTAAAGCCTTGCCACTGAGCAGTTTCTGCCTTAGAGCCAGCCAACCATGGACTGAAACCTTTGAAACTTCTAAAACCACGAGGCAATAAATAAACCTTTCATCCTCTGCAATGTGCTTGTCAGGAATTTTAGTCACAGTGACAAAAAAAAAAAAAAAAAGCTGACTAAACCAGGAATTGGTGTTAGAGTGGGGCCTGTGCTGTGATAAGTCTGACAATGTTGTTCCAAAAACTTTGGAACTGGTTTGTGAGAGGAATTTGGAAAGGTTTGGAGATGCAGGCTAGAGAAGCCTTAGACTGTTGTACGCAGTGCACAGTGGGCAGTTCTGGTTGAATTAGATTAGAATGTCGATAAGAATGCAGATACCTATGTTCATAAGGTTTCAGACAGGAATGAGGAATTCACTGGGAATTGGACCAGAGGCCATTTGTGTTGCATTCTGGAAAAGAACTTGTCTACTTTCTGAATTTAAAGGCTGTGGACTAATTAGCTTGAAGGAGGAACATTCAGGTGGCGGCGTGGTTATTGCTGTTAGTGTTTATCCAGGTTTACTGTGAAAATAAGTAGCAGAAAACAGAGGAGGAAAAAAATTTTAATTTGCAGTTTGGCCAGAGAAGTGTGTGGTTGCTGAAGATAAGTACTTTGCATAATGACAGTTGAAAAGGTGCAGTGAGGACCTGTCAGGAATTAGCAAGACCCTTTCCCCCCATCAAAGATTTGAGGGTATAGCTCCGGAAACTTGTTTTAAAAAGTTTGCTTTGAGAAGCCATGGGGGTGCTCCCCTCACACAGAGCTGCCTAAACAATTGTTGCAGTAGGCTTAGCATGCTTAGCACTCAGGCACAGGGCGGCTGGCTACTGCTCAAGCTGGTAGCAAACCTTGGTGTGTGTTGCCCACATGTTGCTGATTCGGCAGGAATGCAAGATGCCAGAGTTAAGGGGTTATGGAGGGAGGCCAGGCACTGTATAGTGGGATTGGAATCCCTGTATGCAGGCCCTGAGGGGGAAATTTGTGATATAGTGAGAATAAAGCCAAAGCTGCAGTGGAGATCCCAGAAATTAAGAGATGCCAGGAACCTGGAATGTCTGCTGAGAAACGCTACAAGTTGTAGGCACTGGAGCCAGGCTAGGAGAGCAGCCATTCTGGCTGCAACTGGCAGGGCCCTAGGGGCAGGGGTGATGAAGCCCTGTAGACATCACATCTAATCATCCTGTGTTCTGGATGCGGAATGTGGAGTGAGTCATAGGACTTAACGTTTGCCCAGCTGGCTTTCAGTCTTGTTTTAGTCTCATTCTCCCTTTCTATGCCCCTATTTCTCCCTCTGGGAATGCAAATGCTTACTCTATTCCATTGTATGTTGGAAACATATAACTTAAACACAATTTGCAGGGGCTCACAGGTAAAAATTTCCCTTAAGTCTCAGAGGAGACTTTAGACTTTTGAGCAATTTTGTTAATATTATAGGGGCTCCTGGAGACAGACTAAACTCATTTTGTATTGTGAGATGGATGTGTGCTTCTGAGGACCTCAGGAAGAGTGTTATAGCTTGGATATAAAGCATCCCCCAGAAAAGCTCATGCTTTGGGCCGTGCAGCCAGGATCGCAGCTGGGGTGTGGCTTGAGGAGGTCAATCACCGGGGTTGTCGCCTTGGGAACCGTATCTGCCTGTGGCTCCCACCTTCCTCTCAGTCTGTCTCTGTCTCTCCTTCCTGGTGACTAGGAGGTGGAAGTGGCTTTCCTCCTCTGTCATGCTCTAATACCCTGCCACCAAGCAACTTATACCTTGAAGCCAGCCAGCCAGCCACGGTCTGAAACTTTTGAAATCTCTAAATCAATGAGCCAATAAACCTTTCTTCTTCTAAGTAGTGCTTGTTCAGTGTTGGTCACAGCAACAGAACAACTGACCAAAACAGGGGGCCCAGCCTGTTCCTCCCACTAAAATTATTGTAAGTCGTCTGTGTTGTTGGCAGTATCCAGAGAGCACTCCTTTTTATGACTGGAGAGTGTTCAGTTGTACGAATGTACACCATTATTAATACATTCACCAGCTGAATATTTGGATTGTTTTCAGTTTGGGGTCGTTACACATAAAAGCTGTTAAATATGTATATACTGCGAGGTGTGGATCAAAGTTCACTTTTTGAGGAGCTCAGCATCGTTTACTGTTTACTGAAAAGACTGTAATTTCTCCATTGAATTGTCTTTGTGCTTTTGTCAAAGGTCAATTGACCATGCATACACAAGTCTATTTTTGGAGTCTCTGTTGTGTTCCATTGTTCTCTTTTGTCTGTATTTGTGCTAATACCATACTAGTATGATTAATATAGCTTTATAATTAACCTGGAAATCACATAGATAAGTCTTCAAATTTTGTTCTTTTTCCAAGCTCTTTTGACTATTCTAGTTCTTTTATTTTTCCACATGAACGTTAGACTCCAATTGTTAATATCTACAAACATGAAAACAAACAAAAAAGTCCAGGTAGAGTTTTGTTTGAGGTTCCATGGGTCTATAAATCAACTCAGGGAGAAATATCTAAAAATTTAAAGTTTTCCTACCAGTGAGTAGGGTATGCATTCCATTTGGGTATGTCTTCTTTTATTTCTTTCAGCAATGTTTTGTGGGTTTCAGGGTACAGATTTTATCAATCTTTTGTTAGATTTATGCCTAACCACTTCATATCTGTTAATGGTATTGTAAATCATGTTTTTTTTTAAATGCCAATTTCTGATTGCTGTGAGTACATAAAAATACAAACAGTTTGTGTATATTGACTTTAAATCATGCCACTTTGCTAACTTATTTATTAGTTTAATAGCTTTCATTTTGTGGATTCCATAAGCAATTCTACCTAGTTATTTCTTTCTAGTCCAGATTACTTTTATTTCTTTTTCTTTCCTAATTACATTAAGCGTAACATCCAGGACAATGTTTAACAAAAGTGGTGAGAGCAAGACATCTTTGACTTAGAAAGATGTAGAGTTTCTTTTTTTTTTTTTTTTAAATCAGATAAGGTTGTTTCATTTTATTCTGAGTTTACTGAGGGTTTTTAATCATGAATCAATATTGGATTTTTATCGATTTTCCAGTTTTTTAGTTTTACTAAAACAAAACAAGCAACTCTATGTCTTTCTTTTAAGCTGCTGGAATTCTCCCAGGGGTCGCTCTCCCTCTGTGTTTCACTGTGTGAACTTCCTCTCACCACGCCCTCCCATTCACCAATCTTTTCTTCTGCGGTGTCTAACATCCTGCTAGTCCTGTCCAGAACGCTTCCTAACACAGGAATCAAGGTTCTCACCAAACAAAGGTTGGTGGCAACCTTCGTTATTTCTTCCACGTTCCTCCCTAACGTTCACGCTTCCTCTGCCTCCCTTAGCCTTCCGTGGACTCTAGCACACTTGCTGTTCTCTGCTACGCTGGTCACGTGCTGCTTCTGGGTCTGCTTCTGTGGACTGGGTTTTCTTCTCCATCTCACTCGTGTTTCCTGCCTCTTGGTGCATCTAGGGGTCTTGAAAGGATCCCAGATACTGCTTCCTGCCTCACTGGCTGCTGGCTGTTTTCGTACTCTTTTTAATATTTTTTGGTTTGTCTGGGGACCCCGGTGCTTGTTACTGTTTTCATTGCTTTCCCTTTTTGAGGCTTGTGCTCAAGCTTAGTCAGCTGGGGCCAGGGCAGACTTTAGACCAGGGCCCATTGGAGGGTGGGGTGTGAACTCAGGATGGTGGGGTGTGAACTATCTCCAGCCCTGCAGAGATTCCTGTCCTGTTCCTCTCTGGCTCATTGCCTCTGCCTGGATTCCTTCCTTCTGTGCATGCGACGCCCCACACCCCACGCCCCACAGAGGATCCCAAGGGCGTCTGTGCAGAACCTGGAGCCCTCTCTCTGTGCAGCTTCTCTGTTCCGTGCATTTTCCTGTATGCAGATCCTCTGGCCTCCAAATTCTAGAAGCCTTAGACTCTGAATACTCCCCCACCGTTCTCTAAACTCTGGGAGCCAGTGCTGTGTGCTCGATGCTGAACACTCCTTGCAGGCAGCAAGCTGGGGGGTCTCAGGACTCATTCATTTCCTTCTCCCTGGGATCACTCTCCAGCACCGCCCGGACTCCAGAGCCTCACATGACTGTTTTCTATGCTCTCCCTGGGGTTTCAGTTGTTTACGATAGAAGGGTAAATCCAGCCTCTGTTCTTCTGTCAGGGCTGAAAGGTGAAGTGTGTGCTGCATTCTGTTTGCCTTGCACTGGGATGCTATTTATTGGTTTTCAATGTTAAAAATCAGCCAAGTGACAAGGCATGGAAGACTTGATTATCTTACAAAACAGAAGTAAATGCCATAAGCCGCATCGTACCGTGTGAAGCGGGAGGCTGGCTGGCAGGTCTCGGAGCTGAGCGGTTGGAAGCCCACTGGTGGTGTGAGGGTATTTGTTTCTCATCTCACACAGTGAGGAGTCAGATTTTTCCTCCTGAAACTAACAAATCAGGAAAAGAAGGTCTATTTTTCTTATTTAGAGTTTCTTGGGACAACTGGAGAAAATGGTTAATAACTAAAAGAGGAGCTGCCATGCTGCAGGGCTGGGGTGGAGTGGATGGGAGCTGAGGGACAGATGGAGGTGAGTGAGGGGTGCAGGGTGCAGGGGAGCGTGCACCTGTGGCACCCAGGTCGTGTCCTGCAGAGCCTGCTCCCTGGAGCCCACGCCGCCCCCACCTCCCACTGTGTCCTTGGAACATCTTGAAGTGACAGCTAGCACTTGCCTATTACCTGCCCCTGGGAAACCAGCCAGCATGGTGTCCTGGTGTGTTAGACCCCGAAGGGCTGGGGGAGGCGTTGGTCTGAGCACAAAGTCCACGTGTATGTGTGCACAGCTGTGCACGTGTGTGTGCGTTTCTGCACATGTATGTGTGCAGTCCATGCGCATGTGTGCATTTTTCATTCTATTTGGGCCATCTCTGGCCTGGCTTTGGAAGCTCTCCAGGGGCATGCTGTGCCCTGGCAGGACCCTCTGTGGTTGAGACAGGTGGAGGGAAGAGACTAATGTGTTGCTGTGTCACCCAAAGCTCTCAGAACAGGGCACGGGAGAACAGTGTCCACCTCGCTGTCCCTCCCTCCCGGCCCGCCCCCCAGAGCTGCAGCATTAACAGCTGGTTGGGAAGGGGCATCTCAGCTCATTTTTCTGCACGTGTAGAGTAAACCCGGGCACTCTGAGGCAACTCAGCTAGTTACTGGATCAACATCAGAGAAACAAGCAAAAGCAACAAGAATCCTGCAAAGGACTCCAAAGCCGGTCAAATGCACGTTACTTGAGGCATCGAGGTGCTCTTTGAGTCCGTTGAGTGGACGGAGAGATGGGCAGGGATGGAGACGGAGGGATGGATGGACAGACGATGGCTGGCAGGATGCTGGCCAGTCCCTCCAGCTGTGACTGCCTGGGGCCCCATGTCCTGAGTGGCGGTGGCAGGGCAGGGCCAGCGCCTGTCTACTCTCCAAGTTTCGGTGTGTGTGGGGGGGAGGTCCGTGCCACTGAGCCAAGAGGGGCATTTCCCTAGAAGCAGCTTTGGGTGCCCACTTAGAGAGAGAGAGAGGGGGGGGG
>PVLC010043153.1:0-12656 GCA_004027655.1 Graphiurus murinus | reverse complement strand
CTTACGTTAACTGTGACACTTTGCAGATTATTTCTTTACTGTCTCCTTAGTGCCTTGTAAACCATTGTTATTTAGGAAATGATTACTTGAATTAATGAACACATTATTGTTTTTCTTCATGACCAGTGGCATATGTATTTCATCAACTAGTTTAAAAATGTGGGGAGTTTATGTCCATAGTTGAGAAAGCAGCTTAATGGGCCACGTGCTGATTAAGCCTGTGCTTTTGCTTTCAGAAACCTATGAATTAATGAGTTCATCAACACATACACTTCTGTGCACTGGAAAGTAGTTTTTTTTTAATGGAAAATATGTGTAGGTGATCATTTTAGCAAAGCAATCTTGACGCTGAATGAGTATATATTGACTCTGTGCTTTACAGAATAAATTCTGCCAGTGCTATTCTCCATATATGTATGTATTGGTCAGATCAGGCTGCGATGATAAAGTAGCACAGACCAGGGAGCTTAAATACCAGAAATTTATTATCTCTTCAATATGGAGGGAGAAATCCAAGATCAAGGATTTGGTTGCTGTGAGGGTTCTGTGCCGGGCAGTAGATGGCCATCTCCCTCTGTCAGTGCATGGTGTCTTCTCTATGAGCATGTGGAGAGACAGAGATCTCTGAAGTGTCTTCTTGAGATGACAATTCCATCAGATTAAGGCTCTACCCTCATGACTTTATTAAGCCTTCATTTCCTTAATACACACTATCTCCAAATATAGTCACTTTGGGGCTTAGGGCATTAAGTTTATACCAAGGAACTTGACTCTTGCAAATCCAAAGGATACTTCTCAGAGTTATTCCATCCAGAAGAGGGTTTTAAAAACTGTTTTCAAAGGCATTTTAAAAAAAATTAAAGGAGAAAGAAAGAGAAAAAAAGTTAGTATATACTAGTATATACTGATGAAATTTAGTGTATATTATATTTATATGTATTTTATATCTTATTAGATGCTAATATAGTTAGGAGATTTTGTCATTTCTTAATTAAAGCTCAGTTCTTCACAAGTTTTCCAAATACATCTTGAGAATCATGTTTTCCTCTCCATTATGGATACTAGGGAAACACCAGAAAACATTAATCTCCAGCTTTAGTAGATATTAGTTTTGAATATTATATGTTTAAAGAGGAATTGTCCTGACCCATTCCATTTATATCACTGCAGTTCGTATGTGAGGTTAAATCAATTTTCCCTCTGTACCTGCTGTATATGTATATTCAGACTTATTGTAAGGGAATCATTCCAGAGTTAACAGAGGGAGTTGCAATGTGAAGAAAATAAAATTTCATTTAGATTCATGAATACTGTAGTTTTAAAAACATACACAATAAAATAATTAACTAATTAATGTGTATTAAACCTCAAATATGCTTATTAATATTAAAATTCTAGTGCCTTATTTAAGTAAAATACTTAAATAAACATCTTCCAAATTGAATTTTTAAATGAGACAGTTTAATCTAATGATGGCAAATTGGCTTTGATGTACCAAATTATCATTAAAAGATAAGTTCATCTTTTAAACTTGATCAAGTACCTTAATCAGTCATTGCTTTTCTATCTCTGAAATATATGTGATAATAGTTATATCATAGACCTGTTATGAGGGAACAATGATATAATGGCTGCGTGCTTTCTTGAATAGTACAGGATAAATTGATAGAACTGGAGTATAATGGTAGGTCTGTTTATTGTTTTATTATCCATTATATCCTATTAATTATTTTTATGAAATATAGTTGTCAAAATATACGTAAATGCTAATAAAATATCTCACATGCATACAAAATGTGTTAGTGGTAGAATGCAAGGAGAGTTCCAATTATATTCAGACATCAAGAAGCTTTAAGAGGAAAAAAGAACAGAAATGAAAGAAATGAAGACTAAATATCAAATAGCTTAGACTTTTAAAGAATGCTAAGAAATATTGAAGGTTGCATCATCAAATAGGAAATACATTTCCCTTGCTCTGGTTTATTTTAGAACAATTTTATTTGAAAACTTTCCATGAAAATTTGGATATAAATATATATATATATATTTATATTATATGTAATATACATATATGTGTATTTCATATATATGAAATATATTATATATAATTATATAATATATAAATATTTGATATATCATCAAGTTTTCATACATATATATGTATGTATGTGTGTGTGTATGTGTGTATGTGTTAGTATGTGTTTAGAAAATAAATTGATGTCTAGATTATCAGCTATTGGTATTTACTCTTTCCTGAAATATTTTTACTAAAATCTAACCTGTAACCCAGGCACTATGATTCTTTTTTCACATCTCTCTTTCATTGTCATTCAAACATAGACAAACACCAATACTTAATCTTACCATCATATATTCATTCTTCTGTGGTACAAAAACCACTGTTAAATTAAACACAGGGCTAATTTGATTTTAGATATTGATGACAGTATTGAAAAAGGATTAATGAATGGTATATTTTTGCTAGTAGAGCAGTTTTTTTAAAAACTAGTTTTCAAGTGAAATAATTTTTAAAAAATGGATGACATTGTCATCTTTTTCAAATGACTCAAAGGTAGTTAAAAAAAATCAAATGATAATCTCCTTGTAGTTTCCAAAAACCATTGCAAAAGCCTTTCAATGTCACATACTCCTTATAAATGACATCATTCTCATATAAAAAAAAAGTTAATTTTCATTCCCTTTAGTTTATGATCTGTTTAGTTCTATGACCTGTTTTAACTAAAAGAAGGCACTGGACATGAGGCTTTATAACTACCAACGCTTCTAAAATTACAATGAAAAGTTTCTATTCTCATCTTCAAAGTTATGGAAAAACACTTTCCCAGAATTTGCACCACAAAAAGTCTCATAATAATTTTGAAATCTATGCATTCTACAGGTATCAGTTTGTTAGTTTTTATTGATGAGTGGTGATCCATTGTATAGACATACTACATTTTGCTTATTCATTAATCCAGTCTACTGACAGTGATGTCCATTTGTTTAGCTACCATAAGTAAAACTGCTATTTGTCCATTCTTTCTCTGTGCATGTGCTTTCTTTTTCTTCTTGTGCAAATGGTTAAAAACAGGAAACTAGTAAGGCGAGCATATGTTTTTGTTTTTATTGCCCATTTTTATATCATTTTTGTTAACTTTTGTTAACTATATTTGTTACTTGTAACTAGAATTTTGTGATTTTCAAGGGAGTTAAACATTCAAGTATTTAATCAGAGAAAATTTTCAAAAATTAAGTTAAATATTATTCCTTCCAGGAAGTGGAGCTTGTTTCACCTCCTCTTGAGCGTGGTTGGGTTTAGTATCTCAATTTAAATAGTATATAGATATGAGGAAACCCACTTAATAACTTTCTGGTTGAAAAACCTGTCTAACACTACCTAAGTCATGTCCTCTGGTAGAATGTTTAAAAACTTCTTATTTAAAATACCTTGGGAATTTGCATGCATAACTATAATAAACAGTCCAAATTTCTCTCAGAATCCTAATATTCACAGTCATTAACATGGGTCAATAGATCTGAATATCATTACCATCCTTGCTTATCTAACTACCAATTCATATATTCACTTTTTTTCTTAGTGACTCTAGATACCGAGTATTATCTGATGAAAATACTATAAATATATTTATATTCTACAAAAAACAAGGAAAATATGTGCATATATGCACACACATATGTGTGCCTATACATGTATATATGTATATATTTAATATATTTTATTAATATGTTATAATTATACATCATAATTAGGTGCAAGTTCTTAGAGTCCTACACTTTCCCCCTATGATTCCATAAAAAGTAATTGCTTCTCATACTCAAAAGCATAAATTGAAATTGTGACTGATATGAAATGGATTAATATAGAATAAGTTGAAATACATTAAATTATTTCTTAGTAGGCCTTATAAAATTGGAAAATCAATAGAGTACGATGTAGTTAATACACAAATATTATCTAAGAATTTTGAATTTTAGAAATCCACAATAATGTATAAAGGAAAAGATGTTTTGAAAACATTAATGTACCTGTGACTATTGAAAGATCTAAGTATCTTCCATTAGTTGAATAAACCTGAAGGTTCTAGAAATACATTGTCTCCAGATAAATATTTTTTTAATGCTATTTGACATGTTACTTTAAAGGGAGATCAATTTAGCACACAGTTACATGCAGCTGGGATGAATTTACAGACTGATTTGCATAAATATTTATTTGAGCCAGAAGAAGTGCAGTGATGAGAAGATTTTGTAGAAAAGCCCAAAGAAGTTATTTTTTGTAATCATTATTCATACTGAGATTACTGACTCAATCAAAAAAGTAATCAGATCCTCTTCAAAGAAATGTAATATTAATTCTTACAGGCCCTTTGAAATGATCTGTTGGAGGGCAGAGGGCAGAGGACTACTGGAAATTTGTGAATTAAAGTGACACAACTTAGAAACACAAAAAAAGTACTGCTGTCAAGGAATCAAAATATCCAAGGACAATTATGAAACATTTAAAAAACGGCCGTAGATTCAATGTAAACATCAGAGTGATGGCCACACATTTTTGTCCTATTGAAGTCTGCATGAGAAAACTGGACATACATACAGTTCTTCAGAATTTATTGATGTAGTACATGAATAATACAAAATTTGAACAGTAACAAAACAGAAGAAAGCTAAAATTGTTCACTTAATCTACCCCAACATTTGATAAAGAAAAGAAAGCCATTGCAAGCAATTTGGACCTCGGATTTAAGGTACTGTTTCTAGACATGTATCTACATTTGTAAGAATTCATGCACATATAGCATTTTTAAGGAATTTAAATGGAAGAAAAGTAGAATAATGGCTGTTATCTCATAAAAAGTGATGCATTTAGATTCCTGATCACATTAGTAACAACAAATAATTGATGTCTCATGACATTGCCAAACATGTAAGCTTATAGGAATAAAAATTTTCCTGTTAGAGTGCACCAAAGTCTAGAAATAAGTCTGGCTGAGATAAAAATGAATAATAAGGGCATATTAAAAAACTGAAGGAGATATTAACCTATGAAGAATATTTCTTAATTTAAAATAATGGACATATAGTAGTGATTTAAGTAAAGGATACTTCAAAAGTTAAATATAGATTTATGGGTAAAAGAATGTGTACTCTTTCTAAGGTTAAGGCATACTTTCATAATTTAATAGAATCCATTTTCATAAAGTGATTAGTTTGAATTATGCTTGTACATTAATAATTCCGAGCTTTGTGAAGTATGTTCTAGTAATTTGGATGCCATCATTTTGATCGCAAGAGATTTTCTGAAAAGGGCAGGTGTGGACAGGTATTATTAGATTCTATTCCCTGGGTTACAGTTATGATTTACTTTTAACTATGTCATTTGGAACTTATCATATTTGGTTACATTTTATATATTTTTTTCAGTTATGTCAGTATCTCATATTATCCCAACATGTCTTCTTTAATATCTTTTTTTTATTTCATCCAAAAAATGTTGGGCAAAAGTACATTGAAAACAATGAATGTACAAGATAAGTTTCAACCTTAAGACACTGTGAATATGAATATGAGTAACCCTCAATTGCACATTATATATGTATAATAAATGAACTCACAATTGTTTCAAAACCATTTATCACAAATTCTTGCTCTATCACATGTAAGTAGAAGGACAAAAAATATGGAGTGTGTCTTTTAATATATTACTCTTGAATCATACATAGACCAATGAACAAATACAGATACATTCACCTTTTTAAATTGTTCAAGTTTAGAGTTTGTTGGTGACAGAAATAGTTTTGAAACATAGAAAACTCCATGTAAAATATTTTAATTTAGATTAACTATCTTCAATTAGAATATTATTAAAGTACTAATATATTCAGTAAATAAATTTGAAATAATCCAGAATTGAACATAAGTATTTAAGGGTTATCTAACTTTAAATTATATATATATATATATATATATATATATATATATATATATATATATATATATATATATATATATTTACTATCGTATTTCTTGGTTTCAAAAAGAAAGAAATAATGTTTTACAGATTCTGTTTCCTGGGTTTTTTTTCTTACCAGATTTGAAAATAAAATTCTTTGAAACTGAGAACCTTTTTATCTGTCTTACCAGTTGTTGTTTTTTCTCCTAATTACAAAACCAGCAAAAATGATCCAATTTTTTTAAGCACAATATAGTTATCTTTCTCTAACATGCTCACAGACACAGCCAGGGCATACAAAGGCTGGTAAATGAACCATTTATTTGATATGGTAATAATCAGATTTATCAGAGGCCTCCTACTGACTACTTTATAGCTGTGTTAAACACTAAGCTTTTGCTCAATCTCCACAAAGTGACATACAGCAAAGACTGTTCTAAAATTTCTATTTCCTGCATTATGCAAAGCAAATAAAATGATGAGTTTTGAATCTTGGGCACCAAATGTAAAACCTCTTTATAGATCATAGCACATTATTTTGTACAAAGATACAGCGATATTGGTCATATTAATTTGATATTAGACCTTATGGAATAAATTCATTATATTTTCAGCAATATAGTACTCTTACCTGAAAAATCTCACGTTTAAAAACATGGCAAGTTTTGTTAAAATTTGACCTTTGCTTCTATATGGACAAAAATCACTAAATAACTTCCCAATACATTTTGTGTGCTAATAATTGCAAAAATAGATTTTTTCAAGCAAATTTGTTGCAAGAAACCTTTCTTATTAGGTAGAGAGGTGAGGCTTTAAACAAGGTAAATAAAGAAAATAAATGTCAGAGACGAAAAGGAAAATACAACTTGAACTACAAAATGGTGCTTTAATAAAGTCCTAGCTGGTCATGGTGGTGCACACCTTTAATCTCAGTATACGGGAAGCTGAGACCGGAGGATGACAGGTTCTAATGCACCCTCGAAAACTCAGAGAGGCCCTCGGCAACAGAGATCCTGTTTACAAATAAGAAATAAAATTGGGCTGGAGGTATAGCTTGAATGCAGAATGTCTCTGGGTTCAGTCCCCAGTACAACAAAACAAACAAATAAATAATAAAATAAATAATAAAATGAAATAAAAAAATAAAGTCCTGGCTAGCAAGTAAAAAATATGCTTATGAATATTTTACTACAAGCTCTGGAAAATTAAAAGGAGATATTTCAGGATAAGAAAAATCCAAAATTGAATATTAAAGAATTTTTATTGGACATCCCTAGGCATTTCATAAATAGTTAGGATTCATCTTCCTCAACTATCTCATTCCATATTTCACAAATAGCAATTTATTCTTCCTTTTTGTATTCAGTTGTATCCATTTTACTCTATAAAGTGACTCAGCACATAACACTGCTTGGCTCCAGGCCCATTTGTACATGTGCACTGAGTCATAACAATGCAGTAGAAGGAAAAAAGATCATGTGCTCTAAGTCCCACATAGGGGGGATTATAAAGAATAATGAACCTTACTATCATATTAGTTGTCTTCTTCCTTCAGACTTTATGATGATATACATAGAAACAAATGCAAATAAAATTTCATAAAATTGAAATCATGCCACCACTGCCCTCACCCATAAATATACAGCTACAGTGAAATAGTTCATATTTTCTGTATATTACAAAAGATAATAAATTATGATGTCATCTAATATTAGAAGTCCTTATGTCAGAAGAGGGGTGATAGATATTTTTTTAAAAGTGGTATGCAGTTTTCCTAAATATAATTTGAATATTTTGAGAACTTTTGTTTCTTTGTTTATTTGTTTTGGTCTGGTTTGGGGTTTATTTGGTACTGAGGATTGAATCCAGGGGATTTCTACCTACAAGCTACATTCCCAGGCCTTTTTATTTATTTATCTTTAAATTTTGAAATAGTCTCACTAGTTTGCTGAGGCTGGTCTTGAAACTGCTAGCTTCCTGTCTCAGCCCCCCAGTTACTGGCATTTCAGGCTTGCACTACCATACCCAGCTATTCTGAGGTTTTATAGAAATGGTAACTGTGTTGAATTTAAAATGGCTGCATCTCTCCATTGACAGAGTCTTTATTCCCTATCTCTTGAATTCTGGCAGTACCATGATTACGATACGATTATTTTGACAAGTAGAACATAGTATGAGAGACAATGTTAGATCCACAGTAGTGATTTACAAGAGACATCAGCTTCTGTCTTCATATCTGAGATCTCCTAGTTTTGAGTAGGATGACTGAATGGCCTGCCAAGAGGCCATGCAAGGAGTGCCTGAGACTGAGTCTAGGAGGAGAAAGTGTTCTAATTGGGTTGAGCCTCCCATGCACCTCAGACCAGTTGCCAGGCATGCAGGTGACACCATTTCATATTATCTAGGGCAATCTAGTTTCAGCATAAATACGCCTAGTGACAGCAGTTGACAACAAATGGAACTGCAGCATCACTCAGGAGAGACTTGTCCCCACTACCAACTCACAAAATCCATTAGCTATATAAAAATGCTCAATGATTTTAAAGCATGAGGCTTTGGGATAGTTGACTTTTCATTAATAGCTAGCAGATACTCTTTTAGCAAAAGTAGTATATTGTCATAACAAAAAGTTAAATGTTGTGACATTATCTTCGGGACAAGATAGTAAGATAAAATTGGAATATTCTTAGAGATTATTAGTTAAGCCTACAATACAGAGTATTAGGGAAATTGGAAGGCTTTAAGAGACTGTTAATGACAGCCTAATTGACAGTGAGAAAACTGTCTTGATGGGTTATATAAAAATGGACCCTATATGTGTAGCATATAAGCTTTGCTGTCACCTATAGAGAAAGTCCTTAACTCTTCAGTCTGTCTAGGGGGATTCTCAAGTAAAATGCATAATGTACTCACTGCTTTCATATTGCTGCCCATGATAATTGTAAGAATGGGATCCATTGAGGAAGGATAACTCAGGTGTGAAAAGAATTTAGGGAAAATATGAGCCAAGATTTACTAGGCTTAAAAAATAAAATAAAACTCTTATGAATACTTTCGTATCAACATTTTCACTGCTATAATCCAAAGACCTGACCAAACAACTTAGAAGAAGGAAGATTTGTTTGCTCATGGTTTCCTTGGGGATTTGGGATTCAGTCCATGTGAGGCTGGGGACCCTGGATCTCAGGACATGGTGGTGGGAAGTAGAGAGAGACAGCACAAGGCTTTGGCCTTTACATCATGGAGACCAGAAGCAAGAGGGAGAACATGCAAGGGTATTCAAGACATAAGCATGATCCTCAGGGTCACACCCCCAGGGACCCACCTTCTCCAGCCACATTACCAGCCCTGGCTACCACCCAGATAAATTCATTACATGTTAACTCTGAGCTTAATATTTTAGCTTTTCAGGGAAAACTCTGTATCTAACCATTATAAATACCAATCACTCTTAGCAAAACAATCCCTTGGAGAAATCATTTTAGGACATCATAAAGATTATAAAAGTCATAGCTGGTCATGTATTTTTATAAATTTTAAGAGGAAGTACTCATGACTATTTTTATGTTATCTATGTCTACTGTGCTGGGATGGTAAAGGTAAATTATTATGTCAATGATCATGTGGTATATAAGTTTCAAATGTCAATTCTGATCCTTTACAAAAAAAGGTTGCCTGCTTTTAAAATAGAAAATGAACCTCAATAGACTATAAATGTATGTTTCATATAATCTCCATTAAATACTGGAGTTTATAAGAAGCTTGACAATGTACTTCAATAGGTGTCTCACCAAAAACCCAAGATAGAGAATGTTGGTTTTAAAAGTATTTGTAGAAGCACTTCCAGAAAGCCAAATTGAGTTTTAATAAATGACTTGATAGCATATGTTTAATGAGATTACAGAATTATTGTGCAATTTTTTTTTTTTAAGAATCAAGCTCATGCTGCTAGGTTGTGCATGTATTACCATTGTATGTTGGGTCCATGGGGATAGATCTCTTCTTGCTTACTTCTCATATCCTCAGATTGAAGAAAATGCACTAAAGGCTCTGTACTCCAAGAGTTTATTCATACATAAACTAGACTCATAACTGATGTCGTAATGGACTGGAAAATGGGGATGTTGAGATGCAAGGGATATGTTTTATCATTGAGAAAAATGTGGATAAATACAAATATTTATACTTGAGTAATAAGCTTCCATATTTCAGCAACTTTGCATTGAAATATAATCTATATAAATAAAACCAAAAAATATGACTGTATAGAAGTCTAAATGAATATTCCTACTTAATACATGGTCAAAACAAGCCAAAAAACTTTCTAAACAATAAATTCTCCTTGCCCTACCCCTTTAGTTCCTGCCACTCATAGAACCAGCATCCTGACATCTATTGCTGTGAAAGTTTTGTCTGCTTTTTTGAAGTTTCTATAAATTAACTCATTTAATGTTTTCTTTTATGTCTGTCTTCTTTTCCTGAACATTCTTTCACATTGTTACACATAAAAGTTATTCATTATTTCTTATGGCTATAGAACAAAGGTTAGCAAAATGCATCCTCTGGGCTAAGTCTAGCACACTACCTGTTTTGTTGAAAACAGCCAAGCTCAGTTGTTTGCTTGCTGTCTCTCACTACTTTCATGGTTCATGCAAAATGCTATTTGAGTAGTTGCAATGGAGACAATATAGGGAGTCAAAGCTTTACTTGTTCTCTTTCTCTCTCTCTCTTTTTTTTTCTTGTGGTACTGGGCATTAGACCCAGGGGCATTCTACCTCCAAGCTACACTCCCAGCCCTATTTTTTATTCTTTATTTTAAAACAGGGTCTCTCTAAGTTGCAGAGGATTTTACTAAGTAACTGAGGCTGGCCATGAGCCTGGATCCTCCAGTCTCAGCCTCCCAAGTACTGGGATTACAAGTGTGAGCCACCACACCCCGCTACCTGTTCTCTTTTAAGGCATACCTTTTTTTTTTTTTTTTTTTTTTAATTAGCGGGGCCCAATAATTCAATTTACACAGAAGGATCAGATCGCTTTTAGCTGGGGTGTAGCTAAATGGTAGAAAGTATCCCTGCAATGCACAAGGCCTTGGATTGAATCTCCAGCACTACAAGGAAAAAAAAAAAGATAGGTATACTATGGATTTTGATTACAAATTTGTGTCAATATTTTTAACTGACTTTGTGAAATTTCAGCCACATTTTCCACTCTTTTTAATGCCATGAGTTCTTTCCATTGTCACTTTACATACAGCTGATTTTTTTCCTAAGTCTCAAGACTGAGAGCCCATTGTGTCTTTGATTAGTCATGCTAATCACCCCACCATGTAGCTCACTGTGTCTTCTCATCTCTATCATATTTCACAATTACATTGTAAAGAGAAGGACTGAAGGAATTATTTAAAGATATTGCAAAAAAAAAAAAAACATGGCAAACAGATGGGAGAGATATATGTGGAAATATTCTGTTTTAAAAATTATCCTGCTAATGTAGACAAGGAATGAGTGAAGATTTCAGAACCACCATTATCAGGATGAAAATGGTCTACTAAGACTATTAAACCATCTGAGGGCAGGATGGCCTCATAGGAGCCCGGATCAAACCTTCACTCCCAGTTGACAAAGAGTTAGAGGATATTCTCTGACAGAGCACAGAAGGGTCAGAAATAAGTGACATTTATGACACATACAAAGCCACAAACACACTCGGCGGTACCTGACTGGCTTGAATAGTTGAACACTGGGGTGGATGTGCACTGTTGCTGCTATGGCCCTGTTCCCAATGACAAAGCTCTTTATGAAAATCCATAATGAGTAATAAGTTTGAGAAAAATGTATCATGCTTGTTGTCCATTTTGGAAATCTTATTTTTGTGACTTGCCAATTAAATCATTTTAATTATAACTTTATTCCAATTAACTAAAAAAATTATGTTAATGCTGAAACATGTAATGGACTTCACTTAACTCATATGTGCTTAACTGAATTGAAATCTTTTCTAATATCTCTTATATCTGAGTCTTTGAAAACTATTTAAATATTATTTTATTAACTAAATTCTTGATTTTAATGGCAATATTGGTGGAAAATAAATTGTTTTCCAACTATGATACTATTTTACCTTTCATAAAACAAGACACAATATATATGTAGTGTCATAAAGTTGATGGTCATATGTTTTCTCTCATATGTGGGAGCTAGAGAGAAAGTTGGACACAAAAAGGACTTCAGGTAAATGAGGAAAGAGACCAGTAGATTAATGGAACAGGATTGGGGACTTACCCAGAACAAGAAAATCTGTGGATACCAGACCTAGATTCTGTGTTACTAGTGCTAGAAGGGGGATAAAATATTCAAATTGTGTGTAAAGAAGGTTGTAAAACTCTATGAATATCCTTAAAATATTTTGATTATGTGTATTAAGTGGGTGACATTGATGGTACCTGAATTATATTTCAATAATTCTGCTTCAAATTTTACAAACATGAATCAAATCTCTACTATATGACATAAACTCTGTAAGTTACTAGAATTGAAAAGTAAAAGCCAGGCGTGGTGGCTCATACTTGGGGGGATGAGATCTGAGGATCTGGGTTCGTAGGCAGCCTCAGCTACTTAGTGAGACTCTCCTCAACTTAGTGAGACCCTGTTTCAAAATAAAGGAATAAAAAAATAGGACTGAGAGT
>PVLC010043152.1:0-12665 GCA_004027655.1 Graphiurus murinus | reverse complement strand
TGTCTTGTTCATGGTATTAGAGGAAAAGCATTCAGTCTTTCTCCATTGATTATAATGGTGGTTAAGGAATTTTAAAAAATTAAAAATATTTAAATTACTTTATTAGTGTTTTGCAGTTACATTGTAATGAGGTTCAATGTGATAAAAACACATACACACACAGCTCTTGGTGTAGTACCCTCCTCATCCCACCCCGTTCCCCCTCCAGCCTCCCCACATGTGTTAGTGAGATTGGTAGCAATACCTTCACATATTGCCGTAGTATTATTTGAACTCTTTTTTTATTCTCCCTTATTCTTTTCTCTACTTTTATCTCATGTTTTTTTTCACTTTGGTTTTCCCCAACTTAATTTCCACCTGTCTTTCCTCAGCGGTTAGAGCTAATTAAAAGTCTCTGGGGGAACTATGGGGTCAGTGAAGCCCTGAACACTCCCCAAAACTCATCAAAGAGTCAGGCTATTTGTATGCTATTTGACCTCTAGGCAAACTGTGACTATTAACAATTGGGTAATTATATCGGAGCACCACAGACATAACTCCTATAAATTATAATCAGTGTAAGTCAAGGACAGAAAAATGGAAGAAGAAAAAACAAGGACAAAAAGAGAGATCTTTAACTATCGGTCCTCACTTTGTCATTTCTTCATTGTTTTAATAATCTACTTCTGGACTTATCAAATACATTTTATAATATCTAAAGGGAAGCACAATAATTTTCATCATGTTTTTCTCTACTCTTCTCTACCTTACTCTTCCCCCAAAACATACACACACACACAAAGAGGGGTTTCAAACTTCTGATGTGTTACAGGTTCAGTCTCTAACCTACTCACTTGAGAATCCGGATCTTCATTTTCTGGAAACACAGTGAAGTAACATTATATGGTCTGGGGCTGGAGAACTCACCTCTCACATATATGGCTATTGAGTGGCTTTTAATTAAATGAGATGAAAGATTGGCTTGGCAACTGTATGATCCATTGTCACGAGGAAGCACTGGTTCAAAATGCAGAAGAAACACCGAACTATTTGACCTTTCTTCCCAACTTGTGTGTAACTGAGAGCTGTTCTCAAGAGGTAGACAGGCTGTTCCATTGAACTTGCACCAAGTCACATCAGGTCTGTTATCACAGTATTTCACAGGGCATTCCATTTTATAGAGAACTCCTACTGAGGCAAAGTGTACCGAGTGTCTCTTAATGTGAAGTTGTACTCTGCATGAGCCTTCCCCTAAAAGATGAAAACAATTAAAATCAAATGTGTTCTTCTGGAAAGACCATATCATGCTAGTTTAATAGTTTCTGCCAAAGATGACTCAAGCATGGTTCTATAATTTTTCTGGATAATATTTTCAAGTAATAAACCCTCATCAGCCCAGTGTCTGGAACATAGTAGGCATGTCACAAATATTTTGAAAATTTGATTTAAAAATCTAATAAATCATTTAATCCTCACAAAAATAAAATATGTTACTCTGAACCTTGTTTTACAGATGAAGAAACTGAGGTAGTAAAAAACATGCCTATAGTAATATGCTAACAATTAGAAGAACTAACATTTAAAGTCATACTGAAATCCATTACTCTATAATTTAATTTATAAATCATTTGTCTGCATTACTTTTTTTTTGGCACTGAGAATTGAACCCAGGAGCACTCTACCTTTGACCTACATCCCCAGCCCCATTTTATTTTTTTGCTTCGAAACAGGGTCTCACTAGGTTGCTGAGAACCTCGTTACATTGCAGAGGCTGATCTCAAACCTGCAATCCTCCTGTCTCAGCTTCCCAAGTACTGAGATTACAGGTGTGCACCACCATGCCCAGATAGTCTGCATTACTTCTTAAACAGTGATAATATTTTCTATTTCCAGCTCTAATATATTCCATAAAGTGAAAGAGAAGAATTTTTGAAGAATTTTGAAAGATACAGTCTATATTACTTCTTAAACAGTAATAAAATTTTCTATTTCCAGCTCTAATATATTCCATAAAGTGAAAGAGAAGAATATCATTTTTGGCACTAGATATTTTCTTTCCATATTTGTCCATGGCCTTAATAATGCCTTAAAATTTTTTCCGTGAATTTTTCTATGTAGGAGACATGCAACTCAAGATAATCATTTGAACACAGAATGTTCTGAGATAGCTGGAATTTTTATTTATCTCCTCTCAAAGGAGGAATGATGCTCCCACCTGTTTTGGAATTTCTGCATACTGGATTGACATACTGAAAGGATATCTCCCTTTGTTTTTGAGAAGAGAAGTTTTTCCTGGAAATAGGTCTTCCTATAATCTATGAACCTCTACTTAGTAATTTTCAAGTGTATATAAAATCTGTAGCACAGAAGCTTTTTAAAATTTTCTATGTTTTTGAATAAGTTATGTTATTGTTAACTTATTTACCCTATCACAAACATCAGCAGCTAAATTATACCTGAGATTTAAGATACATATAAAATAAAGCTTTTCTAAGCAGACAAAATAGGTATTGCAAGTTTCAAATTTTATCTCATTTTATCTTACAAGTTCATTTTTTTTTTTTTTTTTTTGCGATACTGGGGATTGAACTCAGAGGCATTCTACCTCCGAGCTACACCCCCAGCCCTACTTTTTATTCTTTATTTTGAAACCAGGTCTCACTAAGTTGCAGTGCCTCACTAGGTAGCTGAGGCTGGCCTCGAACCCGGATCCTCTGGTCTCAGCCTCCCGAATGCTGGGATTACAAGCGTGCGCCACCACGCCCGGCTTACAAGTTCATTTTTTATTAGTCCAGAGGGCATAATTGTGTTACATATAACACAGACTAATAATCATGTTTATAAGGAGACTGAATCAATAATAAACTTTATTTCTTCTCTCATAATTGGACTATATTGTTCCTTTTGAGACAAATGCATAAAAGAAGCATGAGAAATGGTGTGAATTTATCACAATTACTAAATAAAATGTTTGCATCAGTTGGCTCATATAACTGATGAATGCATGATATGTCTATTAGTAAGTCACTGAATATTCTGTTAAGGATCTGACCCCTGCAGCTGGTCAAACAAATAAAACTAAAATAAGCAAAGATTCCTTCTAGTTAAGCATTGTGTGGTGACTTATATCTTTTTTATTCTTATAATAAAGTTAAGGCTAAGATGTAGTCTTAAAAGTGTTTTAACTACTTTTTCCTCCACCCTCATAGTTTTTTTCTTAGCTCATCTTTCTACATTTTGAAGTACTCTTTTTTTTTAGCAATATATCTACTCCATCTTTATTAACTTATTTCATGCATTTTCAAGCATTCTTCTGAATAAATTTGCAGAATCCTGGGTTATAATTATATAAGCATAATTGAGATTACAGCTAAAATTTTTCTTTAAAGATGAAAAAGACTAAGGGTCTGCTCACACAGCCAGTCATATACACACACAGGCTCCAGGCATGCACATGCACATGTACACACACATACACACACACACACTACACACACACATATATTTGTATATATCTGGTACTGATGATTGGACTCAGGGACATTCTACCTCTGAACTTTACTCCCAACCTTATTTTATTTTTTATTTTGAAACAGACCCTCTCTAAGTTGCTGAGGCTGGCCTTGAACCTGTGATCCTCTTGTCTCAGCTTCCCAAATACTGAGATTACAGGCATGTGCCACTATGTCTGACTATTGGTCAGATACTGAACTGCAAGGCAGCTTCTGGCCCTGAGTTTTACATGCCTCTGTACCTGGAACACTTTATTTCTACACCCTTGCCAGCATGAATATTCACATTTTTATCTATTTCCTAGCAACAAATAAACCTTTCGCTATATTTTCTGCTCATCTCTCATCAATTCCTGCTTATAATAATTAAAAGCTGATTAACTTTCCAGCAATTAGGTTGAGACAAGGGATCTGCAGAGAACATTTAGAATCTCTGATTATTTATTTATTTATTGCTATTTATTGAAATATAATTTTATTGAGACCTTAAGCAAGTTCGTTCCAAGACTCCCTGATTCAATTGCTTTAAAATTTTCAGGATAAAAATGAAAGCAAGCTAATAGGTACGTTATATGGATGAAGTTAAAAAAAAAATGGAAGAAAAAGGCTAACATGATTTACCAAAAGGAAGTGCTTAACAATACAGTACCTGGATGTGGTTACACTTAAAACAAAAAAGCAAGGAGGTCAAAGGCAGAAAGCCCAAGTGAAACCTTTGTTTCCAGAAATTTGTTCCTCTCCCTAAAGTTACTATACACTCTCAGCCTCCTAACTTCCCCTTTCATTTTCTTGGGTAAATCAATAATAGTTTTGGGGGCTGGTAATTCTGCTAAAATTGTGAAAGACAAGATGGTTATAGACAAGCATCTTTTGTCCTCAAAGAGCTTATCATTTAACTGGCAAGACAGCATTACCTAAAAATGAAGTCACTCGTTTTTTTTTTCTTCAAGTTTACCTGAGCTGAAAGCAAGGTATAGAGGGACTGTGTATCTTAGCTGCTAGTGGATATAAAAATAAGATACTATGCCTGCCTTTTGGAATTTGCCTTCTAATGGGAAATAAAGGTACACAACAAATGGGAAAGAAACACCAGAAATAGGTGCAAGCCACTTTACACAGAGAGGCACATGATTAGCCTCAGAAGATGCTACTGGGACAAGGCTTCATGGAAACTGAGCTAAATTTCAGTGAGTTCAGATTCCCACAATCACTGAAAAGGCAAGAAATGTATTTTTAGGTCTGAGGAAGTGGAAAGGCAAAGGCTTTGAGTTCAGAAATCTCATGGTAAATTCAAGGAGTGGATAAAGAGCTGGACCATGGTTTTCTAAAATGATATGGTGATCACTGGTTGTTTCAGAATAAATGAATAAGCATTAGGAAGGGGGAATTTAAACTTTGCCTATCTACCAGGAGAAAATTCAGTGCCTAATTTTGAGAGGATATTTACAAAGGGTATGGAAATAGCTAAAAATGAGAATATTCCTTTGAACATGGCTGTTTTAAATGCAAACACATTGCATAGTCTTATGTGCTTCAAAATAGTATAAAGGACTGAACTACAAACATAGGAAAGTTGTTAACTACCACTCCCAGCACACCAAGACACACGGCTTCACTTCTCTTGGTGAATGATTGACCGTGAAACCACTCCTAATCTGCAATATCTACTCTTACTACAATGCATTACCCTTTCATTTAGCCAAAGAACTGTCACCTGACAGTAGAAGCACAATTAAACATGCTTTTAGCTCAGCATCCTGTGACCCTGTGCTAGAGAGGAGTGTACAAAGTTGCTTAGGGGTGGAGAAAAGAATTGGCTGTTAGTCCTGGCTACATCATTGACTTGCAATGGTATCATGGAATCTTTGTTGTGGTTCCTGAATATTCTTATCAGCAGGGTGAGGATGATTGACAATTAGTGTAAACTTTGATTCCACTGGTATAGGAATTGCTTTGAATGGAGGAACAAATGGATGATGAATGCTTGCAAACAGGCATTGAAAATCATCAAGAATATTCCCTCTATGCATAAACAAGATATTATTCTTCCTATCTCTCAAGAGACTACAATTGATGCTTGTAGGCCAAGAATGACCCACTGAGCCAAATGTCATAATTCTAATTTTCCATATGACAAGAACATTGACAATTCTTTTCTGTCTTTCCTGAATTATGAAAATCATCTTATAACACTTATGACACACAAAGCTGTCCTCAACGGAATTGTGTTATTCAACAAACATTCTCTAAAGAAGGATAACAACACATGCTTTGGCTGTAACTTATCTGCCAACTGTCAGTTATTTTTGTTACTTCTGTTATAGTTCCTGCTGTTTTTCTCAAATATTCATATCTGATATGGAATTTTCAATGCTAAAAATAGTTAAAATAAACACATGCAATAGGAGAATAAAACCATCTACCACCCCCAGGTTCTTATATGACAAAATATCCCTTCTTAGTCACTATAGGTTTAGCAAGCCTTTAATTTTTCAAATTCTTAAGAAAACTATGTATGTACTATTGTGAAATAATTCATAGTTCTTAAGAAAACTATGTGTGTAAATATCACAATAACATATATAATATATGACCGGGTGGTACCTAGCATATTTGATATTCAAAGTGCATCATTTTGAATAACCCCTGCCTCTATATGGAAAATATTTTTTAAAAAATTACAAAATTTTTGCCAGCTACTCCTCTGATAGAGGACTAATATCTAGAATATGCAGAGAAAAGAAACTCACAGTTAAGAAAACAAATAACCCAATGAAAAATCAGCAAATGATCCAAATAGACACTTCACAAAAGAAGAAACATAAATGGCCAATAAATACACGAGGAAATGTTCAACATCATAGCAATCAGAGAGATGCAAATCAAAAGTACCTTGAGATTTCACCTAACCCCAATTAGAATGGTAATCATCAAAAACACAAACAACAACAAATGATGATGAGGGTGTGGAGAAGTAGGAACCCTAATACATTATTGGTGGGATTGCAGACTAGTGCAATCACTTTGGAAAATAGTTTGGAGGAGCCTCGATTGAATGGGAATGGACCTACCATATGATCCAGCAATACCACTTCTGGATATCTACCCAGAAGAATAGAAACCAAACTATCAGACTGATGCATGTGTATCTATGTTTATAGCCGCACAATGCACAATTCACAATTGCCAAATTAGGGAACTAACCAAGATGTCCATCAACAGATGAATGGATTACAAAACTATGAGATACATGCACAATGGAATTTTACGCAGCTATAAAGAAGAACAAAATCATGTCATTTGCAGGGAAATGGATGGAACTGGTAAACATCATGTTAACTGAGATTAGTCAGTCACAAAAAGTAAAAAATCGTATGTTCTCCCTAATATGTGGAAGCTAGAGAGAAAGCAGGACATAAGAGGGACTCTAGAAGAAGAAGGAGAAAACTTAGCTCAGCAAAGGTGACTTAACTGAAAGTATTGGGAGTGGTAAAGAAACACCCTAATACCCTAATGCACATGATGTACTTTCACAAACATATCAAAGTCAATCACTAAACTGAACTTGAGAAGGAGGGAGGGGAAGGGAATGGGGCGGGAATTGGGGAAGGGTTAAATGAAAGATGTGTGCATCTTACCAGCTTGTACCTAACAAAGTTGTATGATTACAATCAACCAATAATAATAATAAAAAAGAAAATCTAAAAAAATAAAAAATTATAAAATAAAATGGTCAGAAAAGAAATATACAGTGACTATTTCCTTGTATTAAACTTCACATATACAACTATGTACATTAATAAACATTTATAAAAACATTAAAATACCAAAAAAGGAAAAAATATACAGCTGTTTGTTTAATCATTTGAACAGCATGAATTTTGATCCTTTAGTTACAATCTGACATAGTAGTTTATATAAATAATTTTCCACTAAACAAGAAGTAAATTTTATTAAATTAACGGATGAACCTTTATTCTGAATAATATAATTTAGATAACTTCTAAATTATACCACTAAGATAATTTTTATTCATCCTACAGTTTTAAAACAATTAGCATTTAAAAATATACTTCAATTGTAAAGATATTAATTAATAAAACATTTCACATGTGAAAAGGTTACCAAACAAAAATATTTTGCCCCATAGTCTGTACTGTGTTTTACTGTTTTAAAACTTTAAGCACTAATAAAAATTCAATATGATTGTATGTAGTGACAGAAATGAAACAGCTTCAGTTGTGCTTCTGTATCTTTATAATCAATGTGACATTGATGTTTCTTTAAAATGGACTGCTAAAAGGCAGAAATATGTAATACCACAGAGACTGAGTATACAGATTGTGCTTGGAGCAAACTCCAGTGATTCTGAACATTATGAATTTACTCTTGAAATAAACATGAGGCTGAATTCATATGTGTCCAGTGCCATTTCTAACTGCACGTAGAATGTGATGTTTATTGTTTATTGATGGATAAGAACTGCAAACATGCTAGTTTGAGGCTTACATACATATTGTTAAAACTCAACAGTAACATATTAATCATTTAGAACTCAGACCAAAATATTTGCTGAGCGTAGTATTTTACCAAGGATAATATTCAGAATTACTAGTACACGGTGATAATAAAAGTAGACAGTACAGATTGATGTACTTTCTTATTGCCCACACCCAGGGGTGAGAATAACCTAATTCCCATGACAATTTGTGAATGTGATTATTTCTAGTGTGAAGAAGAAATTATTATATCAATCTTTAATTTCACAATTAGATTTTTACTTATCCTGGACATGATATAGTTTATGATACTTTCAGACCCCCAAGTGGGAGAGAGCCTTTCTAGCTAAGTCAATCAGGAAAGGCTTCATGGAGGTGAATGAGTCCCTTCCTACCTGAATCCTCTCTCCAGCCATATTCAATCCTCTTCCCATTATCACAGCTGATACCATCTCCACTGCTTAAAGAAAGCCCTATGCTATTCAGTGTGACATGCATCACTCACTTACCACTACTTCTGTGTTTATGCATTTGCCATGTGTCTAGTCTATCACCTCCTTGATGGTAGGATACTCATCTCTGTAGGAGATAGCCTTAGTCTCTTAATATGAAGAAGAGAAGCCACAATGTGTCCTGAGACTGAGTAGAAAAGTTCATAGAGTGAAGAATCCCCAGTTTGCATCTCTAATTGTTCCTGTGCATTAAGGGCCACAAAGCACACACAGTTAAGCCCATTGAGAGGGCCTCTAAAAGGCATTGAGGTGAACAACCAATGCACCTTAAAATACCCTGTAGTGGTTAGATCATAACCACTAAAGAAAACTGTATCTTGCAAGTATTCAATGTGGAAAGACCTGATTTATGTCCACTCGGGGGTGATGCTCAAAATATTTAACAAGTGGTCATCCATTTACCAGATCAGTCAATCAGAAAGGAATGCCAACCACAAACAACCACATGACCCAATTATTTCCAACTGAACAAGTGTAGTTGCATGTATAAATACCATCAGGAGTTTAAGAGGGAAAGTGCTTTGTGAAACCTATTAGCTATTTTTTAAAAATAGAACTGTGATTATAATTCCTTTGTGAAATGCCATTATTTCTTATTTTTAAATAATCACATGCTTTGGTTATATCTATTATTGTAAGGAAAATCACAACTAAGTTTCACTATTCCTCCATTGAAAACTTCTTAAAAACTTATGGAAAGTTTAAAATGGTTATATTCATTGAAAGAAATGAGTAACAATAATGAATGCAGATTGTCTTCATTTGCATTGACAATATTAGAGATGAACATAGAAATATAAATAATATTTTGGGAAAATAAAATAACTACCAATGGTATATCAATAATTTTCAGTGATATAGGCCAAGATTTTAGCTATTAGGAGATGTTATGATAGATGAACAATAAATACTTCAGATGTATGCTGGGGAAACTACAGAAGGAGAGAAGTCTTCAGACACAAGAGGGAAAAAGGCCTCTGGACATTTCCAGTGGTATGTTCTGCCTTACTTTAGCAGGCTAGGATGGTGGAGGGTAGGGGAGATGATGGCCACTAGGGAGGCAAAATAACTACATTATCCCTAGCAAAAGGGTTTGGGGATCCTGTGAGGCAGTGGCTTGATCTCACTCAAAGCTAATCCACGCATAGCATTAGCACATACGACAACACATCAAAATTCCTGGTAGTACATCAACCTGGACACCCAGAGGAGTCACACACATAGCATCAGAAAGTCCAGATGGCATACTTCCCATCACAAACTGGCTGACGTACATTCACAAAATCAGAAATGTGGTGGCATGAGATTAGAGCAGGAGACTTCCTCTTCATTCAGAAACCACTCATTTAATATTATGTAGCGTTGATTAAATGTATTGCTTTAACTCTGTGGTAAATGAACCCACTCCAATAAGTCACATATTCTCAGAAGTGCTAGGAATACCTGGGTAAATTCAAATAAACATAATATATATGCAAATATGTTAAAATCAGAACCTTATTGTAAAAGATGACTATTGTTGGTTTAAGGAAAACTTTGTGACTCATCTTCAGTGATATAATGAAAACTGAGTTTGCTGTGAAATGAAATATTTTCACATACATCTACTTGACAAACAGCACTTGATGTAATATAGTTCACAGACAGAATTGGTATGTAATAATAAAAATTGTCTGCTCTTTTCTGTGGAATAACTCCTTTGGATATTATCTTTAGACAGGGAGAGACATTTCTTCCCTGTTTGAACACATTCAAATGCACACACACACACACAGAGACACACACACACACACTATAAAGTTCACTTAGCAAAAATGGAACTGAAAAGAATTAACTTCAGACCAAGAATGCACCTGGTGTGAATCTATATTTGTTCCCATTACTTAAAAAGCAAAGACTGTGAAATAAGAAAACTGAAAATTTTCAAAATCATCTATTACTATTTCCTCTTAAAAATCCCCTTCTTCCAAAAATATACCTTCATATAGCCATGTGTGAAATGTTTCTTTAAGTTTAGTTTCATATGGAATTTATTTAGCATGCTTTATTTAGGGCTAGAATTTATCATAGTTTAATATGACTATTGGGGGGAAATTTTGAAAACTCCCTTCAACCTAGTTGCAATGAGCAATCTAATACTTTAAGCCATATATCTCTTGGTTTAATTTAGTTTGGGATAATTCTGAAATTGTTTTGTCTAAAAACACTCATTTTAGTATTTGCTGTAGCTTTCTTTGACACTTAGCAAGGCTTACAAAGCAACTGAGTCATTTCCTTTCCTTGAGATATTAAAACATAGGACGAGTAGAGATCTTGACGGGTCCTTAGGTGGAATAGCAGATGGACACTTTAAGTCACCTTTGGAAGATTAGCTCCAGAACCACTGCTACACATACATTGTCACCTGCCCACAAGTGCACCCCACCTCACTAATCAATGTATTGTACACCCATCCTGGATCCATCATGACAGCAGGCAAATAGAAGAGGACTGGTATTTTTTAAGTTCTTATTATATGCCAGGCATTTTTAGGGACCATACATTCAGATTCTCCTTGACTTACGATGGACTTATGTCCTGATAAACCCATCCTAAGTTGAAAGTGCGTTTAATATACCTATCCTACGACACACCATAGCTTAGCCCAGCCTGCCTTTAAACATGCTTAGAACATTTCCACTATCCTGGGGTTGGGCAAAATCATCTAACATAAATTCTATTTTATAATAAAGTGTTAGCTAATAGTTCATGTCATTTATCAAATACTTGTATCCCATAAAACACGGGCAATACTGTGAGGTATTGATTGTTTTCTCTCATGATCGCATGGCTGATTGAGACCACTACCCAATCTCACAAGAGATTATAATACCACATATTGCCAGCCTGGGAAATGTTAAAATTCAAAATTTGAAGTATAGTTTCTGCTGAATTTGTTTCACTTTGGCACCACTGTGAAGTTGAAAAATCCAAGTTGAACCATCCTGTTAGGAACCAGCTATATATTGCTTCGTTTTATTCTTGCAATGGTTTTATGAAGCAGTTATCTTTATTTTTTTAGTTGAGTAATTAGAAAACATAAGCCATTTTCTAAAAGTCACCAGCTATTGGGAAGAAAAGTCAGGACTAGGACTTAAACCCAGGCCTAGCCCTGACTCCAAAGTACAACCTCTTATCCAGCAGGGTTGTAAATGAAAATACATAGAAACCATTCTTGCTGCTATGATAGGCTTAATGAAGGCCAGGTGTTATTATTTTTATGATAGGATAGACTTAGGGAAATGAAGCAGAAGTTGAGTACTTATTTAATTTCATAAAGCTAGTGAGTGGAAGAGATAAAATGGAAACCCAAAGTCTTCCTCCATGTGCGTCTGCTCTGAAAAATTATTCCTAGTTGCTTTCATAAGGATCAATAGGAGTGTATAATGGCTGGTATATTCATCAGGCAAACAAATATGGAAATGGAAAAGGTGGCATATCTCACATAAAGATATTCTTCTTTTACATAAGAAGAAATCTTACAGAACTATACTAACCAGCAAGGATTTACTTGGACAAAACTAGGAAGTAAAATTCTCTCAGGACTTCATTTCATCTCCAAATGACTAATTTTGTCTCATGGTTGTACCCTACTGGCCTGGTCGCTGTCTTTGCCTCCCAGGCCAGAGGATTCACCTGCACTGCACTGCAAACGTCCCTGTCTAGTTTACATGATGAGGGTGGAGTGTTAGTTGGCCAATGTGTAATTATCTCTAACAAGTAGCCAAAGTTTGGGACCAATTTAAGGAGTCCTAAAGAACAATGATTTGTATCAACAATTTAAAGAATACTTCTAATCAAGAGAGACATTCCATGGTACAAGTGTGTCATGTCCTTCAGAGATGCTAGACCTTCGTCACAGGGCTTTGGGAAGAAAGGCCAACCTTATGCAAATATGTTAAAATCAGAACCTCAGTAGCATCAATGAGAGCCTCTGACATGTTGCCAGAAACCAATGTGAATTTTTCTAAATATTGCTGTCAGTGGAAGGGTGTTTACTTGTGATGCTCAGAGTAAGAGCACTTTGAGGGTTATGATTGGAAAAGGACAGAGAAAGTCCACCTGCAGTTTCTTCCCAGATATTTCCTCACGTTCTCTACTACATTCTGCTACAGAGATCACGT
>PVLC010043151.1:0-12665 GCA_004027655.1 Graphiurus murinus | reverse complement strand
ATCCCAGCATTTGGGAGGCTGAGACCAGAGGATACGGGTTCGCAGCCAGCCTCAGCTACCTAGTGAGGCACTCGGCAACTTAGTGAGACCCTGTTTCAAAATAAAGAATAAAAAATAGGGTTGGGGGTATAGCTCGGAGGTTGAATGCCCCTGAGTTCAATCCCCAGTACCGCAAAAAAAAAAAAAAAAAAAAGAAAGAAAGAAAATCAACATAGGAAGTAGAATAATGTAACATGATAATTTAATAATTTAATCCAGTTGGGCGTGGTGGCATGCGTTTGTAATCCCAGCATTTGGGAGGCTGAGACCAGAGGATCTGGGTTCGAGGCCAGCCTCAGCTACTTAGTGAGGCACTCCACAACTTAGTGAGACCCTGTTTCAAAATAAAGAATACAAAATAGGGCTGGGGGTGTAGCTCGGAGGTAGAATGCCCCTGAGTTCAATCCCCAGTACCGGAAAAAAAAAAATTAATCCAGAGCCGGGCATGGTGGCGCACGCTTGTAATCCCAGCATTCGGGAGGCTGAGACCAGAGGATCCGGGTTCGCGGCCAGCCTCAGCTACCTAGTGAGGCACTCCGCAAACTTAGTGAGACTCGGTTTCAAAATAAAGAATAAAAAATAGGGCTGGGGGTGTAGCTCAGAGGTAGAACGCCCTTGAGTTCAATTCCCAGTACTGCAAAAAAAAAAAAAAAAAAAAAAAAAAAAAAATTAATCCAGTCCACCAGTGTCAATACATCTACTTCGCTTAGAATACTGTGGGGATTGTTTGGACCCTGTGAGAGCCCTACAAATTCAAATTTCTTTTGTATGTGTGTGTCAGAGAGACAGAGATTTCCTTGTTTTAATTGGAAGACATTATGTGTATGTATGTAGGGGGTGGAAGAGGAACACATGATTACTCAACAGCAAGCCCCAGCCTTTCTCTTTGACACTCTACATTTTATTACTACTTTGCTAAGGATGAATTTTCTATAGCAGGGACCTGAGAGTACCATTAGCAGCCGCACCATTTTAAAAACATGTCTAGAAACAAAGGGAATTTTCAAAGGCAATGTCTTCCCTCCCAAAATTTGTGTCATCTAGGAAAAAATGGAACCCTTAAAGTCATGTGAACACAAAGGTTCTTAGGCTCCTGCTGCTGCCCAAGACTAAGCTGATTTCACACTTGTTGCAGTGACTAGAATGTATTAGATGCAGAAAAACATTTGAAAACTCTTCTTTTTTTTTGGCATCTGTCTCTTCTATCTTTTCAACATGGAACTGTTTTTTGGTTTTGGTACTGGGGATTGAACCCAGGGGCATTCTACCTCTGAGCTACACCTGAGTCCACTTTTTATTCTTTATTTTGAAACAGGGTCTCACTAAGTTGCAGAGGGCCTCACTAAGTTGCTGAGGTTGACCTTGAACCCAGATCCTTCAGTCTCAGCCTCCCAAGTACTAGTATTATAAGCGTATGCCACCATACTCGGCTCACTCCCAGCACTTAAAACAAAACAAAACAAAACAAAACAGGGTCTCAATAGGTTGCTGAGAGTCTCATTAAGTCACTAAGGCTGGCCTCATACCTGAGATCCTCCTTCCTCAGTTCTCCCAAGTATTGGGGTAACATGTATGCATCACCATGCTCAGAGAGAGCCATGTGGTTTCATGCCTCTGTGTCTTTATCTTGCTACTCCATCCATTTGTATTTTTCTTCTACCCCTCCCCCTTCTTTTTCTGGATAACTTCTATTCATCCTTAGGGATTTATCTCATCAAATAGCTATAGATTGCTTATAGCAGCACAATTCACAATAGCCAAACTATGAAACCAACCTAGGGGTCCACCCACAGATGAATGGCTAAAGAAATTGGGGTACATACACACAATGGAATTCTACTCAGCCCTAAAGAAGAACAAAATCATGTCGTTTGCAGGAAAATGGATGGAACTAGAGACCATTATGCTAAGTGAGATCAGCCAGTCTCAGAAAGTCAAAGGGTTGTATGTTTTCTCTCTTATGTGGAAGCTAGAACAAAAATAAGAAACAAAGGGGACTTCAGTCAACTGAAGAAAGAAACCAGTAGAGTAGAGGAAGGAGATTTGGGGAGAGAAGTGAAAAAAGGAAAAACAAGGGTTGAGAAGGAAACAGTTTGAATAAGGTTATGTTTATGCATGAAGCTATCACCACCAATCTCACTAACGTGTATGTGGAGGGAGGAAGGGGGAAGGAGACGGGAGACGGGAGACGGAGGGAAATATACCAAGGCGTGTGTGCGTGTATGTTTGTATCACTTTGAATCTCACGATGATGTAAAACTAAAATATACCAATAAGTATAGAAAAAAAATCTATTGGTATACACATTTATTTTAAAGGCCTGGCCGGAAATGCACTAAAATGTTAATAGTAATTGTTGGGGGTTTAGGAATTAATCTCTAAAAGGTTGATTTTCCTTTTCTCCCTATTGTTATTGTTTTTTAATTTTTATAATGCCTGTAAGCAGGGAAAAATATTTTTCTAGCTGGTATCTAGGGGGTTTAAGGACATGTGTACACATCCACTGAATACATTTTTATTGAGCACCTCCTCTGTACTCGGCAGTAAAGATGCAAGAGAAAACAAAAATGCCGTGGTCCCTGCTCTCATAGAGCTTATAGTCAGCTCATAAGGGATTGCCAAAGCAAAGTCACCAATGTCATCCTTTTCACTGTTGTCCTCCCCTCCAAAAAAAGATTAGATTGTGATCATGGTATCTCCTTGCCCTCGGGTAAGTATCCAGGCCAGGCATGGTGGCACATGCCTGTTATCCCAGTACTTGGAAGGCTGAGACAGGAGGCTTGCAGGTTTGAGGACGACATCAGCAACTTAGAATCTCAGCAACCTAGCAAGACTGTTTCCAAATAAAAATATTTTAAAAAGGGGGAGTTCAGAGGTTGAATGCCCCTGGGTTCAATCCCCAGTAAACACACACACACACACACACACACACACACACACACACACACACACAGGATTAAATTGTATTCTTTGTGGCTTTTTACCCCTGGGTAACAGTAGTGACTCTAATATTGTTACAATACCCATTTTCAAACAAAATTGGCTCTCAGGATTTTGTTTTGTTGTGCTTTGTCCTGTGACATTACATTTAAAGACTAGATTTACACGATAGCATCTTCTCCATTGGGGAAGGTCTCTTGGGGCAGGTCTCTGGTCCCGGCACTATGTATTGACTTTTCAGATAGGTTTTAAGATAGATAAATAGCTTTTTAGATAGGTGAGCAATTTCACCCTGTTCCTTGCCCAATGGGGGAGGGTTGAAAAACAAGTCAAAGAAATGATTTGACCCAAGCCGTCCATCATTAAAGTGGCCCTGGACCACATCACCCTAAGACAGCAGCATTAAAAGTCTTATAAAAAAAAAAAATACTGGGCGTGGTGGCACACACTTCTAATCCCAGTACTTGGGAGGCTGAGACAGGAGGATCCGGGTTTGCTGCCAGCTTCAGCTTAGTGAGGCCCTCCAACTTAGTGAGACTCCCAGAATAAAGAATAAAAAATAAACCAGGAGCCGGGCGTGGTGGCACACGCTTGTAATCCCAGCATTTGGGAGGCTGAGACCAGAGGATCCGGGTTCGAGGCCAGCCTCAGCTACCTAGTAAGGCACTCCACAACTTAGTGAGACTCGGTTTCAAAATAAAGAATAAAAAATAGGGCTGGGGGTGTAGCTCGGAGGTAGAATGCCCCTGAGTTCAATCCCCAGTACCGCAAAAAAACAAAACAAAACAAAAAAAAAAACACAAAAACCAGGCGTGGTGGTGCACGCTTGTAATCCCAGCATTTGGGAGGCTGAGACCGGGGGATCCGGGTTTGTGGCCAGCCTCAGCTACCTAGTGAGCACTCTGAAACTTAGTGAGGCCCTGTTTCAAAATAAAGAATAAAAAATAGGGCTGGGGGTATAGCTTGGAGATAGAATGCCCCTGAGTTCAATCTCCAGTACCGAAAAAAAAAAAAAAAAAATAGGTCTGGGGTATAGCTCGGTGGTAGAACGCCCCTGGGTTCAATCCTCAGTACCAAAAAAAAAAAAAAAAAAAGTGTGAGCTGTGAATGGAGTTAATACTTACAGGAACTTCAGGAGGGGGAGCTCTCGTAGGGCCTCAGCATCTATGAAAGTTAAACTTCTGGTGTTCCGAATTTCTCTGTCAAAGTTAACAAGGAACATGGTCACCATAATACATCCAGCTTTCAAGAGAAAAATATGCATTTCTGAGATATTGCAGGACTGTTGCTCCCAGGATCAGTCAACAATAAACAGCTCCTGGCTCCTCCTTAGAGACACAATGGCAAAGACTCAGCCCCCTGCTGAGGGACTTGGTCTCTGTCCCTTTGCATTTAGGGATAGCCTTCTTTCAATTGTCATTCCAGAGTTCTTATTCTCTTCTTTTAGACAGAAGAGAAAAGCCTCTCTAATGGCTTGATGAGACGTTGAGGACAAATGTCTTTATGATGAACAATAGCTATTAGCCTGGCCGAGACAGTGAGCACTTGTGTGGGAGGTCGGGTGGACCATGCGATCGATGGCTCCACCCAGAGGAGGGTGGTGAGGTTCTGTGGATTGATACTTCATATGTAGCATGTAGAGAGCCTTAATGGTTCACTTGGGTTTATTTTGTGATGTCAGTCATTTAAGATTCTTTGGCCTGTATATTGTCTATTATATGTGCACACTTAAATTTCTCTGTATGCTAATCAAGAATGCAGTGAGCATTAGGGATGTAAATAACTGTTAGAAATGGGCCATCACTGGTAGAATTAGACATACTCACCATCTGTAGATTGGCTAAGATGCTTACAAGCAGTCCCTATAGTTATAGGGAAAGTATACAAGAATCTGGTAAGACTTTTAGCCTTTATTCTTTTTTTTTTTTTTGCAGTACTGGGGATTGAACCCAGGGGCATTCTACCTCCAAGCTATACCCCTAGTCCTATTTTTTATTCTTTATTTTGAAACAGGGTCTCACTAAGGTGCGGAATGCCTCACTAGGTAGCTGAGGCTGGCCATGAACCCAGATCCTCCGATCTCAGCCTCCCAAATGCTGGGATTACAATGTGCACCACCACGCCCAGCTTCTAGCCTTTATTCTTAAAGATGGTGCCCAGACAGGTAAAAACTTTCTCAATAAGACCTCAAAAGCACAAGCAACTCAAAGCAAGATCAATACAAGGGATTGCATTAAACTGAAGAGCTTCTGTGTAGCAAAGGAAACTATCAAGAACCTCAACAGAGAGCCCACAGAGTGGGAGAAAATTTTTGCCAGCAACTCTTCTGATAGAGGTCTAATATCTAGGATATACAGAGAACTCAAAAAATCACAGATAAGAAAACAAATAACCCAATCAAAAATGGGCAAAGGATCTAAATAGACACTTCACAAAAGAAGAAATACAAATGGCCAATAAATGTATGAGGAAATGTTCAACATCATTAGCAATCAGAGAGACGCAAATCAAAACTACCTTGAGATTTCACCTAACCCCCATCAGAATGGCAGTCATCAAGAACACAAACAACAACAAATGCTGGTGAGGGTGTGGAGAAGTGGGAACCCTAATACATTGTTGGTGGGATTGTAAATTAGTGCAACCACTTTGGAAAACAGTATGGAGGATCCTCAGATGAATGGGAATGAACCTACCATATGATCCAGCAATACCACTTCTGGGTATCTACCCAAAAGAACGGAAACCAAACTAACAGACCAACGCATGTGTATCTATGTTTATAGCTGCACAATTCACAATTGCCAAACTATGGAACCAGCCAAGATGTCCATCCACAGATGAATGGATTACAAAACTATGGGACATGTACACAATGGAATTTTACTCAGCCATAAAGAAGAACAAAATCATGTTATTTGCAAGGAAATGGATGGAACTGAAAAACATTATGTTAAGTGATATTAGTCAGTCACAAAAAGTTAAAAATCGAATGCTCTCCCTAATATGTGGAAGCTAGGGAGAAAATGGGACATAAGAGGGACTCCAGATGAAGAAGGAGAATCCTTAGGTGAACAAAGAATTTGACTTAACGGAAGGTGATGGGGGGAGGGAGGACACACTAATGAACATGATGTACTTTCACAAATATATCAAAGTCAATCACTAAACTGAACTTGAGAAGGAGGGAGGAGGAGGGAGTGGGGCGGGATTTGGGAAGGGTTAAATGAGAAATGTGCGCATGGATGTCTTTACCTATACTAGCTTGTACCTGACAAAGATGTGTGAAAAAAAAAGAAAGGATTTGTTAAAGTTACACCAGGAGATTTTTGATTAACATAATAGGGAGCCCATTTCTATTAAAGTGGCAGAAACAGCTAAGACATTTGTAAATTGGCTTCAATCCTTGGTGCCTAGCTGGCCCTTGTTTACCTCCTTGCTGGGAGGAGTTATCGGATTAGCAGCAATAGTCATTCTAGACTTATGCATTCTACCATTCGTTGTACGTCTTGTGATCAATGCCTATGTTAGTATATGAGCAGACTTACATGGAATAAAAATGCAAGCACTGCCTAACACAGGGTCTGGTAGTCAATGATAGGTTCGATTTTCTCAGGGCAATATCAACCTAAGACAGAGCTCGTTGAATGACTCATTGAGACCCCATGACGGGTAAGATTAAGCACCTGGTAGGAAGTGACCTAAGACAGGCACAGTCCTTTGTGCATTTTAAAATAAAAACGGGGGAGTTGTGGGAGCCCAGCTGGGCCCTTTCCCCCCTGGCAGTTGTTATCTGCATATATGAGTAATTATACTGACTCTTCTGCTATGGCTACATTGGCGTCTCGAAGTCTGGAGATTGCTCCTAGGATGCTTAGATGAAAGACCCTCCTACTTCTTAGAAAGTAAATATATGACCCTAAAGGATTATGGTTTTATGACTCTAGAAAGTTTGCTTTACCAGGCTATGTTAAGAATGTGGGCTATACGTGTAAAACGAAGAAGTGGTGCTATTTGTGTTCTGACAATGATTGATATGTCATAAATGTCTACGTAACCCTCTTGTACTCAAGAAATGTATAAAAAATCTGTGCTGAAAAATAAAATAATAACAATAATAAAAAAATTAAAAAAAGATGGTGCCCAGGGCTTGGTTCCTCAATGGACCTGCATTGATGGTACCAATCAGACAACTTAGAATTAGACCTCTGTAATTTCTAAGCAGTTTTCTTGAAGGGGAATTTAGATTTCAGAAAATTCATGCATCTTTGTCAATACAGTTCAATAATTTTTAGTAAAGTAACAGCATGGTGCAACCATCATCACAATCCAGGTTTAGAACACCTCTCTGGATGAGAAAAGTAACCCTATGTCCATTTGCAGTTAACCTCCACTCCCTCCCTCATACCCCAAAACCACTGATCTGTTTTTTATCTCTATAAATTTGCCTTATCTGGGCATTTTGTATAATAGGTAGTCTTTCCTGTTTTCCTTCTTCATTTAGCATGAAGTTTACGAGGTTCATCCTTGTTATAGTCTATATTTGAAGTTTCTCCCTTTTCATTGCTCAATAGGCAAATGGACCTGAAACAGAATTGGCGCTACCACTTCTGGCTACATGACTTTGGAAAAGGTTTTTGGCTTCTTTGAGCCACAGTGTTCTTATCCATAAAATAAGGACAACAGCCTCTCCTCCTTCTAAGGGCTCTTGTAGAATGAAATAATATCTTTAAGGGATTAGATATGCTGCTTTCTTACATTGAAAGCTTTCTATAAATAATGGTTTTGTTATCATTATTTTCACAAGTACAAGGAAAGCTAGAACAGACATCAAGACTTGGTGTTGCAATGTTCATGCAAAAATATTTTAAATCCCTGCTAGGCTAGGCATTTCAACGAAGGATATTGAACATGAAACAGATCTTCCTTGGAAAGGGAGGATAGAATTAACTCAGAAGAGAGACCATCTACTGTCCCTCCTTCCTACACAAATAGCTTACTATCTGTAGTAATACAGCCTTACTGTCCACTTTATTAATTAACATAACTGTACTATCCCGGGTGCTTCTTTCCCAGACAAATAACTTTATTGTTCATTACAGGAACTTTTTTTTCCCCTTTATGTGGTACTGTCGTGGGCCAGCACAATACCTTTTGTGGGTCCTTCGCCTCCGTGGTGAAAAGAATTTCAACACATGCCTCACCTCGCTGTGCCCACTAATCCTAAAATATTAAATCATGATTCTTAGATGGGTGTAGTGGTACATGCCTGTAATCCCAGGACTTGGGAGGCTGAGACAGGAATATCACAAGTTCAAGGCCAGCCTCAGTAACTTAGTGAGACACTGTTTCAAAATAAAAAATAAAATAGGGCTTGAGAGTATACCTTGGAGATAGAATGCCTCTGGGTTCAACCTCTAGTGCCCAAAACTACAACACCAACAAAAAAACAACACATGATTCTTAACCAGCCAAGACTCTGCATGGAAAGATTACCTTTAAACCAGTCTTTAAATCTTGTCCTAGTTTTAAAACTGAAAGTCCTCTATTTTTGAAATTCTCTTTGTCCTGGACAAACGGAAACTGTCGGCTACCTGACTCCAAACTCTCAAAACTCTCCCACCTTGTCCCTTCAGAGGACAACAATCAGTTTCTGTGGAGGTGGTTCTTTCTTTCCAAGGTGAGCAATGAACTCCTGACCAGATCTTTCCATTTAGGGAGGAGGGTTCCAGCTGTAGTTAGAGACAGTCAAACGCAAAACAGGAGAATTTGGAACTTGTCAGAGTGTGGTTTGCAGTCTGGAAGTTTGCTCCATGAGAGGTCATTTCTGAAGAAGTGGCCCAAGAGAATGTCACAGTGAAAGGAAATTCAGCCAGCTGCTTGGCTCTAAAAGTGGGGCCCAAAAGGGTGAAGCAATACTGCTGATTTTTTTTTTTTTGCAGTACTGGGGATTGAACTCAGAGGTATTCTACCTCCGAGCTATACCCCCAGCCCTATTTTTATTCTTTATTTTGAAACAGGGTCTCACTAAGTTGCAGAGAGCCTCAATAGGTAGCTGAGGCTGGCCGCAAACCCGGATCCTTCGGTCTCAGTCTCCAAAGGGTTGGATTACCACACCTGGCTGCAATATTGCTGTTTGATTAAATGAGACTGACAACTTCCTTGGGGAATTGGAAGAGAAGGAAGGAGTGGGAGAGCTCTCAAGGTCTCAAAAGAGGTAGATTTCAGGGGCAGGGGAGTGGAAGAGGAAAAAAAAAAAAGAAAGCAGAACAAGAGATACCACAAGCAGAGAAAAGAAGCTACTTTCTGCAAGAAGGGTACAGTCAGATCAACACTTGCTCACAGCGACTTTTAAAAATCTCTCCTGGAATGGAGTGGGTATGCACTACCAGTAGTTTTGCTAAATGGAGAGAGATCACACACGAAGCAAAGGCAGGTAGTAAAACCCTTTCAAAGTCAGAAAGAAAGGAGGGCTCCGGGTAAATACCAAAGAAACTCTAGCCAGAGAATAATGAAAAAGGAGTCCGAATTTGAATGAGCTACTAGCACACCTGGAAGGGTGAATTGGAATCACACAATTTTGAGTTAAGCAATGATGGCCCAAGTATACAGGAGGCTAGCTGTGCTCCAGAAAGCTGGCACACTGAGAGAAAGGAACACTGTCTGTAATTCAGCACAGCGGGGAGGGGTGGAGGTGCCCGTCCCCACCAGGATATGTATAGACCAGAGCTGAAGAAGGCAGCGTCCTAGGTTCTAGCCAGCTGGATATCTCAGTGATTTCTTTATTAATTGGTGCATTGTAATCATACATCTTTGTTAGGTACAAACTGATAAAGGCATACATGCACAAGGAAAACATTCACCAGAACAAAAAGTATTTAATAAATTATTGCTTATTTTGACTTTATTAGATTTCAAGTATAATGGACATTTAGATGAAAAGTGTAATATTGATGCCCAGTGCATAGCATGATCACAAACCAGCACATCAGTAATTTAGCACATATTTGGGTGCGGTTGTGCATGTCTGTAATACCAGTACTTGGGAAGCTGAAACAGGAGGATCGCAGGTTCAAGATCAGCCTCAGCAACTTAGTGAGACCCTGTTTCTTTTTTCTTTCTTTCTTTCTTTTTTTTTTTTTTTTGTGGTACTGGGGATTGAACTCAGGGGCATTCTACCTCTGAGCTATACCCCCAGACCTATTTTTTTTTATTCTTTATTTTGAAATAGGGTCTCACTAAGTTGTGGAGTGCTCACTAGGTAGCTGAGGCTGGCCAAGAACCCGGATCCTCTGGTCTCAGCCTCCCAAATGCTGGAATTACAAGCAGGCGCCACCATGCCTGGCTGCGAGACCCTGTTTCGAAAATAAAAAATAAAAAGGGCTGGGAGTGTGGCTTGGGGATAGAATGTCCTTGGGTTTAAACCCCAGTACCAAAAAAAATAATAATAATAATTTAGTACATATTAGGTTCTTTTAATCATATATCTAGATTCTGGGTTTTTTGGGTTTTTTTTTTTTTTTTTTCTTCTTCTGGGGCACATTTGTGAATTCTTAGTAAGTCAAGAGCAGAGAAATTGGCTTGCTCAAGACACCAGCATTTTTGATGGGCACTTAGTCCCAGGACCTAAACAGGAAAGTGAGAAAAGGGTGTTCTAAGAGGATCAGGGAGGACAAAAAGAGGAGAAACAAGGGCTTAAACTCTTCTACTCATTTCAGCTGCTGATTTCCTTCATTTTCCTACTGTGTCCCACTTTCCACCTCAATTATTCACTAGACATTAGATGATGGCATATGACTGTAACTCTCAACTTCAGCCAAGTTCGCATACATGTTAACCCTCCTCAGTTCATGAGTAAAAAATATGCCATGCTGGGACCAGTAGGTGTATGGGTCAACACTAGGACAAGCCAGGACTAGATATGAGATTTGAAAATTATTGAATAAGGTCATATAGTGGGATGATGTAGAGTGAGAGGAAGACACAGGATTGGGCACAATCAGAAGTGAGGAAGGAGAAGAAGCCAGTGAAGGATAATGAGAAAGACTGATCAGCATGGTGGGAGTACAACCAGGATCATGGTATCACAGCTGCCTACGATGGTTGTTTGTGTTTGTTTACTTGTTTGTTGGTTGATTAATGCTGGGAACCCAACCCAGGGCCCTGCACATGCTAGGCAAGAGCTCTAGCACTGACCTACACCCTCAGCCTTGGAAGAAGGTTTTCATAAGAATAGAGCGAGCCACTATTCTGAATCTTCTACACAGCCTTACAAGGTTTAGCAGTGTTAAACATACTGCATTTATGGCTGAGTGGGTAGCTTTATATTTTTTATATTTTTAATGCTTTCTTTTTATTATTTTTATTTATTTATTTATTTTTTTGCGGTACTGGGGATTGAACTCAGGGGCATTCTACCTCCGAGCTATAACCCCAGCCCTATTTTTTATTCTTTATTTTGAAACTGAGTCTCACTAAGTTGCGGGGTGCCTCACTAGGTAGCTGAGGCTGGCCTCGAACCCGGATCCTCCGGTCTCAGCCTCCCGAATGCTGGGATTACAAGCGTGCGCCACCATGCCCGGCTGCTTTCTTTTTATTAATGCTATGTCATGAACAGAAATAATTCTTAGTGGTTATGTCCTACCGCTCCATGTCACAGAAGAAAATCTAAACATGAGTTGAGTTGCCATTTGAGTACTATGTTGAGCTGTATCAGGAGAAGGCTGAACCGGCATTAGCAGGGATAATTGGTAGTAGGAATGACAAACTGCATTTTCTGTGTTTCCCTGGTTCAGCTTCCTATTTACCAAATTGCAGAACCAAGAAGAAGTCAAGGGCAGGAAGACAAGACACTTAAGAAACACAAAAACATGTTGTTCTTTTACTGCTAATGTTCTCATTGAGGCTTTTCTACAACTGCTGTCAAAATGCGCTGGCATTTGAAATATGTATTCATAGTTTACTACCTACTCCTTGGGAGAATTCAACGTGGTGAAGAGCTCTCCTTTCTAAATAAACCAAGAGGCTTTAATTCTACGCCCAGGAACCCCAGTAAAATTTAGTTGATGGTACTATGTGGTCTATAGATTAAACAAATGATTCTATATTGATATTTGACTTTATATCTTTTGTTCACAAAACCATTCTCAATTCCTGGAGTGAAGGTGAGTGATCTTTCAGCTCTCTTTCTCTCATGCAAGGAGCATAATGTTTTTATTTTTATAGCTGCCACCTTATAAATGATTATAAAATAAATACATTAAACATTAGGGTGGCATGTCTCCATAAATCTTTACTTATCTTTTATTTCAACCAAATTCATTGGCAGATAATAGTGCCAGATATTAATTAGGAAAATTTAAAAAAGCAAGATTCATTATTGTTTTATTTTCTAAGATAGCAGACTCGCAATATCTCCAATATGTAAGTATTTTTTGGATATCCATTTACAAACTTACTTTTTAATTATTGTATTAATAGTTCCCTTGGAGCCGGGCGTGGTGGCGCACGCTTGTAATCCCAGCATTCGGGAGGCTGAGACCGGAGGATCCGGGTTCGCGGCCAGCCTCAGCTACCTAGTGAGGCACTCCGCAACTTAGTGAGACCCAGTTTCAAATTAAAGAATAAAAAATCGGGCTGGGGGTGTAGCTTGGAGGTAGAATGCCCCTGAGTTCAATCCCCAGTAC
>PVLC010043150.1:0-12638 GCA_004027655.1 Graphiurus murinus | reverse complement strand
CAAAACACATGCCCAGTTTACAATATCGTCCTGAGCAAGACCTAAAGTAACCCTGTAGCTTCTGACTCGAGGCGCCCAAGTTTGCACGCTTGCAGGCATTCTATTGATTCACACTTGCGTCCTTCAACAGGTAGCGCCAATTACAGTCCCCAAAGCACAGCGCCGGGGCAGACTGGCTAATACAGGTGTCAATCAAACACCTCATCTACTTTTCTAAATTCTCCCCTCCCACTTTCATTGGCTTTTCCTCCGGCCTATCCCCACATTTCTTTCGCGCCTGGAGACCACGGAACCTGACCCTGTGGAGGCTGGGATTGGTGGCGAGGCTGCTCCCGCCCTCTGACGTGACGAGCGCTCCGCCCTCTCTCCGCCTGCACGGCCGGGAGGGAGGGGCGGGGCGAGAGGGGGCGGGGCCTGCCTCCCACGGCGGGAGGGCGGAGCCTGCGGTGGAGCCCGCCCGCTTGGTTAGGACCTCGGAGAGCGCCCGGCGCCGCGATCAGAGCAACTGGAGAAGCGGCCGGAGCTCGGCCGGACCGACGCCAGCTCGAGAGCCCGCCGCCCTCCGCGCCCTCGGCTTCCCGGGCTGGCAGGTGGCGAGTGGCGTCCGTGGAAGGTGCCTAAGTCGGGGGTTAGATAGGGGTCCCTCCGGGATGTCGCCGCCGTCCAGCCGCGGCTCGCTCACACCTGTGCGGGCGCGAGTGTGTGAGTGTGTGAGAGAGCGCGTTTGTGTGTCTGTGAGCGTGTTTGTGTTGTGTGTGTGTCCCAGCTGGGCGCGCGACCGTCGGTGCGAGGGTGTTTGTGTGCTCGGGCGCCCGCGGGTCGACCCGGGGAGGGAGAGCGGGAGCCGCGGCTCTGCGCGCCGGGCAGCTGAGGCGGGACTCGGGCCGCAGCTGTCGCCGCCGCTGCCACCGCCTCGCGTCCCCTGAGAGCCGCCGCCGTGCTGCGGAGAGAGCGGGCGGGCGGCGGGCTGGCGATCGCGGCGGCGGCAGCGGGCGGGGGGTTGGAGGGGGCCAGAGACGCTGAGAGAAAGGGGGGCAGGAGACCGGGGAGGGGGGGGAAAGGACAAGTGGAGGCAGCCGTCGTTGCCTCTTGCCCCTCCTGTCGGCTGTCGCTGTGGGTCACCCGCAGATGTTTTGGGGGTCCAGGGCTGGGGATGGAAAAAGGCATTTTTGCTCCCTACCTTCCCAATTTCCTATTGAGAAAAAGGGAGCATTGACTATGATGGGGGGAGAGCCCAGAAATGGTGGCAGAGTAAATGCCACCCCCCCACACCCCAAACCTCGTTTTTCTGAAAATATTCTGAACTGAACCTTTAGAAAGAAAGCCCGCCTTGAAGAGAGACCCAGAGGGTCTTGGTCTGTTGGACTGTGGTTTGATTGTATAATAATGATGATATAATGCTAATGACGATGATGACACTGCCTTTTATTTTTACCCCAGTGCTGATAAAGCGAAGCTACAGCTGGGGATAAAGCCCTTGAAAATCTGATGTGTGAGGAGGGAATACTGTTGCTCTTGGAGTTGTGTTTTATTTATTTATTTTATAAAGATAGGCTTTTAGAATATATATTTGACAAAATGAAGCCTGACTTTTTTCCAGTCAGTTACAGCCAATGCTCATAAAATGGGGCCTTGACTAATGAAAAGATAAAAGCTTTCACCTGGTATTATTCCATGTAGTCACTCCTTTTTCCTTTCATTTGAATCTCTCAACAGTGTTTAAAATGAAGAAGTTTAATTTTCGAAAAGTTTTGGATGGCTTAACTTCCTCCTCCCCAGGCAGTGGTAGCAGCGGTGGCAGTAACAGTGGTGGTGGGGCTGGAAGTGGTTCCCTGCAACCAGGAGGGACTGCAGGGGTTCTTAGAGAAGAGATTCAGGAAACCTTGACTTCAGAGTATTTCCAGATTTGCAAGGTAAGTTTTGAATTGGCTTAATGCCCAGTATTTCTTTATTGTTCTGTCGTGAAGAAACAAAGAAAAAACAAACAAAACAAAAGACCACATTAGAGACTGGAAATTGTTGAGATGCATAAAAGAAGTCTGGTGCAGAGAACCCTGTGGATAGGCCAGCTTGAATTAATAAAGATATTTCTGCCATCAGCTTTATCATCAACTTAACAACGGTAGGGAAATAAAGGCACAAAAAGTAGAATTTGCAAGATAACGTTAAAGACTCAATAGTGGGAAAATGTAATATTTATGTAGTAGTATATAAGGAGTAAACTGAAGGAGAAGATAATCATTTGGTTTCCTGTGTTGCCATTCAGGGAAGCTAATTGTTATTCTATTCCACTGCCTAATATAAAATGAATAAAGCTATTAACATGTTGCTAGAATTAAGTAGATACTAGCTTGATAAATATATCTATTTTAAAGGGTCCAGTGGCATTGCCTTAAAATTTTGAATGTAAAAACATCCCCAGATTTTTGACTCTTCATATGTAAATATATAAACAAATAAATAAATGCTATGGCCTTATACATGGGAGAACTTGTAATAGTTGTAAGAACTCAAAAATAGCCAGTGCACTGGTTTAGGGAGAAAACATTTTAGTATACTTTGATGTTAAATTTCTAATAAGCCGCAGAAAGAGTTTCTGAAAGGAAGAGAAGTTGAGAATTTACAAAAAAGCATTATGTCACTATATATAGATATTATAGTATCACTTTATGACATAAAGTGATTTTTAATATTTTTATGCTCTTTTGAGTTACCTTGGAATATGTTGTGACATGGTTTATGCAAGAAAAGAAGCTTTAAATCATTTGCATGATACAGATAAATATAGGTATATAAATGCATTTGCATGCATAAGAAAAAATAGTAAACTTCTGAAATCAGAGAAATCAAGTATCAAATGCTTTGATAATTCAACAAAAGGAATGTTCTTTGAAATTATTAATTTTGTTGTAGTAAAAAAATGTTGTATAATGAGATAAGTTTCAATAATTGCCTTAGCCTCTATTCCTAGCCAGGTTGTTATAAAAGCATTAAATCTATAGTCATTAGTTCTTAAAAGCCCAGCTTATTTGGAATTAAATGAACAGATTTAATTCTAACCTACTCTTTGAAATTTGTATATAATAGTGATTTTTTTCCCCTCAATATGAAATAATAGACATTTTGTCTGATTAGGGAAGGGCTTAATAGTGACCATGAGCCAATTGAGTAAAAAGAGAACTAAAGGCCAAAGTTGAACTGCTAGGCAGAGGAATTATGCCCAGATTTGCTAATCTTTGACATACTGTTATTTCTTTGACATATTGTTATTCCCAGGTTTTGAAAAAAATTCAAAATTCCTTCAATTCATGGATGTAATAGTGATATAGGAAATTTTTTACCAAAGATAATATTGGTATAGAAAAGATAGACTTGTGAAGCAGACTACTATTCGACAGTTGAGATTTTAAAGTTGGTAGAGAAGGTTTTAAATAAAAAAAATTCAGAGAAACATGTGAACATAGGAGATAAAAATGGAATATGTAGTCATCTACCTATTTCAGATAAGAGATGGTCATGGAAAGTGGAGAAGTTAAGTATGTACTACTTCAAGAACATATGGCATGGCATGGTAGGAACAGCACTGGCTTAGGAATCAGAACATTTGTGTTTTACTTAAAGCTCTGCCATCTGCTAGTCATATTATCTTGGGCAAGCCATTTCTCCCTTGAAACTTGATTTCTGCATCTGTAATATGGGAATGAATATTTTTATTCTCCTTATCTGAAAGATGGTTATTGGAGGATCAGAGAAGACAACAAAGTAAAGACAATGTATATATTAGAAAGGTGATAAAATGCCTATTTCTATAATTATACATTTTAGGAAGTAAAATTATAGATTTTACTAAAATTTACACATTTTAGGAAATTAACAATAGCTAAATTTTTTTACATTATCTTGTCTGTAGTAGAATGAATGTAACCAGTATAATATAATAATATATTATCAAAATAATATTAGGTAATGATATTCAAATAAATTGCAAAGATAGCTACTAAAATGGGGAAAATACCATGGCATCTTTGAATAGGAACATGATTAACTTAAAGAAGTGGTTATATGATTATAAGTGGTTACCTTCTCTATAATAAAATATGTAAAAATGAAGCCAGGCGTGGTGGCGCACGCTTGTAATCCCAGCATTTGGGAGGCTGAGACCGGAGGATTCGGGTTCGGGGCCAGCCTCAGCCACCTAGTGAGGCAACTTAGTGAGACCCTGTTTCAAAATAAAGAATAAAAAATAGGGCTGGGGGTATAGCTTGAAGGTAGATGGCCCCTGAGTTCTGAGTTCAATCCCCAGTACCGGGGGAAAAAAAAAAAATATATATATAAATGGATTAAGAAAATTCCAAACTTAGAACTGTTATTGAAATGGGGACTTCATTTAGACTCACTGATTTGATGTGCAAAGAACATTCTATTCTGAGTACTAAGGAGTTGGCACCTTCTGGGTACTTCTACCTTTTCAATATGGCCAGAATTAAAATATGCATCTAGATTTTGCTCTATTCTTTTGTAAACCATCCCCCTCTCTACTATCTGATGAGTCATCAAATCCTATCTATTCTATTTCCTTAGTATTTCTGAAATTTATGCCCTTTTCTCCATCCTGAGTAGTTGTTCATTCCATCATGTATTTTTGCTTGATCTTTGGAAACCACTTCCTAACTGATTTTCTCACTTCTTATTTTAACATATCACACTTCATTTTGTTGTAATAATGTTATTTCTGAAATAAAATGTTAATCTTGTCATTTCCCTGCTACAAATTCTATGTTGGTATCTTTAGAGCAGTAATGCTCTACAAGCAAGTCTTATGTAAAACTGCAGTAAATTAACACCTATACTTTATTGGCATATATTTGTAAATTATAATAAATTATATAGTCAGTGAAGACATATCAGAGGCAACATGTAGATAACTAGTGTAATTTATTGAAGGAAATGGAGCTATAGCCATGATTTTCATACTAGGTATCATTATCTTTCCAAGAAAATATGTATAAAATCAGAAACACATGGTCTGTTGTGAGTTGGGCTTTTTAGGATCTATGAAGCTAAAAGGAAATTAAGTGCCCAGACATCCTTGACTACTGCCTCTTCCTCAAGATTTCCATTGCCTCTACATTCCCCTGACAACGTTTTACTTGAGTGGCTCTATAACTGATATTGGCACAAGACCATAATTATAGTTCCACATTTCTGTAGTTTTCATCCATAAAAAGAACTATAGCAGATTCCCTGAAATGCATGGATTGCCTCATTTCTTTACTTAAAACTGGTAGGAGAAAAGGTAGTACTGTTGACATTGGAGGATAACTTATTATGGATATGGCATCTGACAATGACTTCATGCTCCTGTCACTAGAAAGACTAGCAGAGGATGGACATCTTTAAGAGTGGTAATGGAAGCACACCAGGAAGAATTAACTTATTCTTGTCAGGACTGAGACAAACTTAAGAACCAAACATAATTTAAAATATATTTTTAATAAGCAGTAACCAAAGCCAGGTTATTACATATCCCAGGCTCTCTACTTTGTTTATCTTGAAAGTATAAGGGTATAGGGCAGGCCTGAATAAAGGATTATAGATAAGTAGGAAGTATATAGATCAATATAATGAACTTGAAATAGAAAGTATAGTATTTAATGTTTTATTTTCAGTTAAGTATTCTTAATTGGATATATATATACATTTAATGTCTTGAATTTTCAGTTAAGTATTCTTAATTCTTAATTGTATATATATATATGTGTGTGTGTGTATATATATATACAATACATTCAAGCCAATGTCTTGAATTAACAATAGAATGAAATTAGCATCTTTTTTGGATATATAAATTTCATTATAAAGAAAACTAATAATTTTATAATGGTGGTTTTTGATGTAAATTTAATACTTGAATTTAGAAAATAAGGATTGGTAGCTAGAGAAAATTATTATATTTTTCTGTGTTTCTGCTATTATAAATTTTAATGGCATTAGAAATCTAATACTTTACTCAAAGGAACACAAAATTTGTTTACTGTCAAGAAAATTGGATTATTTAATATTCAGTCTAATTGGTTCATTATACATTGACTCAAAACCTGTTACTCTGCAAACTGAAAATGTTTACAAAGCCTCAGTAGTACAATAAGTTGAGAAGTTAGATTGAGTCTGAGGTTAAATGCTTACTACAGTTAGTAAACATCTGAGTAGATGGAGCACATGAAGTTAGCAAAGGAGACACAGAAGAATTGAGAAGAGTAATATGAGGAAAGCTCAAGTAGAGGCAGATGATCTGAAACTTTGCTTAGAAAGAATATTAATGAAGGGAGAAAGTCAAGCATGTCAGCATTACAGAGAGGTCAAGGAGAGCAAAAACAAACAATATAGAACTGTCATAGAATTGAATTAGACCAAGAGAAATTTGATTAGGGTAAAAATATTTTCAGTAAGGCAATAGATAAAATTGAGGTTACACTATTAATAGAATATTCTAATTGGTAGAATTAGTAGTTTTAATAGTAAAAGTATAAGGACTTTATTCAATTTTTTCTGGTACTGGGGATTGAACCAGGGGCGTTCTACAGCCTCTGAACTACATTTCCAGCCCCTTTTAAAATTTTTTAAAAATTGAAAAGGTCTTGCTAAACTGTTGAGGGCTTCGCTAAGTTGCTGATGTGGGCCTAAAACCTGTGGTCCTCCTGTCTCAGCTTCCCCAAGTAGTGGGATTACAGGCGTGCACCACCACACCAGGCTAGGATTTGATTTTATGTAAGAGTAAAGTGATGCTAAGGTAGCAGATATGTTATATTCTGATACAATTTTGATACACTGTAGAGGTGGTAATACAGTTAAGCCACAAAAGAGTAAGTTAGAGTACAAGAAAAGGAAAAGTATAATGCAAAATAGAGGTAAATTAATAAATGTTTGCAAGGATGTGGGAAAGTAGGAACTCTTATACACTGTTGGTGGGATTGCAAATTAGTATAACCATTATGGAGATCAGTATGGAGGTTCTTCAAAAGACTAGGAATAGAACCACCATATGACCCAGGTATACAGTTCCTTTGTATCTTCCCAAAAGAATTAAAGTCAAAATACTATAGCAATATGTGCATAGCTACACTTACAGCAGTGCAATTCACAATAGTCAAATTATGGAGCTAACATAGGTATCCCATCAATAGATAATTGGATAAAGAAAATATGGTACAATAACACGATGGAATTTTACCCAGCTGTAAAGAACAAAATTATGTCATTTGTAGGAAAATGGATGGAACTGGTGAATATTATTTTAAGTGAAATCAGCCAGTCTCAGAAAGTCAAGGTCTATATGATTTCTCTCATATTTGGAACCTAGAGAGAAAATAGGAAACTAAAGGGACTTTAGATAAATGACTAGAGGGACCAATAGAATAGTGAAAGGGGACAGGGGAGGGAGAAAAGGAGAGCTGATGAAGGAAATAACTTAAATAATGCCATGTTCATATATGAAGATATCACTGTTTATCTTACTAAAATGTATGGGAGTCGTGGGGAGAGCAGGCTGGGATTCTGAAGGAAACACAGTGTGCATGTATGTTTGTATTACTTTGAACCTTATTATTATATATAATTACAGTGCACCAGTGAATGTGTGTGTGTGTGTGTGTGTGTGTGTGTGTGTGTGTGTGTGTGTGTAGAGCACAAATTTATTATCTCATTGATCTGGAGGTCAGAAGTCATCAATGAATATCACTGGGCTCAAATCAAGGTGTTGGGGGGACTGCATTCCTTTCTGGTGGCTCCAGGGAAGGTTTTCTTTGCTTGATATTTTGAGCTGTCAGAGACTGTTCACAATTACTTGCCTGGTAGCCACCTTCCATCTTTAAAGCCAACAATGGCCAGTTTTCTCACATATCATAACTCTGATACCGACCTTCCTGCCTTCCCTTTCAATGTTTAAGAATGCTTATGGTTCTATTGGACCCACCAAGATAATCCAAGTTAGTCTCTCCATCACAAGATCACCTGATTAACAATCTTCATTTCATCTGCAAAGTTAATTCCACTCTGCCATATAGCTGAACATATTCATGTTCTTTAGGGGTTTGATATTCTATCTACCAAAGATCATCACCCTTACCTTTTTTTTTTTTTTTTAGTTATTTTTATGGAAAAATTTGAAGGACAGAAATAATAGTAAAATGAACCTCCAGCTTCAATAATTATCAGCTTTGGCAAATGTTGCTAATTTTATTCCCTTATTTCTTACTCTCTCATTTCAATATTTTAATGCAAATTTCAGGTATTATACTTTTCTAACCATTAAAAACTTCAGAGATAATGCCCCCTTTCCTCTATTTTTTTTAAAAAACCCAAATATAATTATCATAATTATAAAAAACCCAAATATAATTAACAGAATATGTTAGAATTTCTTTATATAATCTAATAGAACAAGATGATAGACCAATAAGCTGAAAGTGAATTGGTCAGCCTGTTTTATTACTAACATAGATTTCTTCTAAGTTGCAACTGATCTGTGGCTCAGGCTAATATGCTAAACATACATGAATAAATGAATTGGAAGGTGGTAAGAGGATGATGAGCGTACTAATGAGGAACATTGATTTATTGAGTTCCACTTGTAAATCTGTATGTGATGTTTACTGACTACTTACATAATTCAGAAGGTTCTTTATTCTGATCCACTGCTATCCAATGGTAGTTTATTATTGAATCATTCTTTGGGGTTTTTTTTTTCAGTCCTATCTTAACCAAAATCCTCTTGATATTTAGGTAATAGTCAATATTTTGGGGCTTTGCAATAGCTACCCAGTCTAATTTGGTGGCATCGCTTATTATGAAAACATTTATTAAAGGTCCATTTACATATAACTCAATACTAGACACTTGTTAATTGGACCATCATCTTTTAGGAGTGAGTTTTTAAGGCAAGCATGTACTATATGAACCATTTATATTTTTGTTATTAATAATTTGCATCACATATATGTATTTTAATTCATTCTTTATAACTTCTATGAAACTTACTAATTTTAAAATGGATCAAGTTCTTTTCTCCCTGCTTCTTCTTTCCCATTTTCCTTGTGTTTCTAGTATTTTTAATCATTTTATAATTTATTTGCTCTCTTTCTTTTTGTCCTTTGTTCACACTAATATTCACAAATATTCGCTTGTTTAAAAATTTGTATTCTAAAGTGAGAGAATCTGGAAAATGTTTAAAACACTTCTTTTACCATAATTTCATTCCCTTAGCAAGTCTAATACTCTTATTGGGACTATTAACATATCAAAATAACCTAGTCATGGTTTCTATTTTATTCACCAATTTCTTCTTGAAAGGATTGAAAAATGTTTAATCTTGGTCTGATCAGTGTAATCATCAAATAATTATTTTCAAATCATGCTTCTTTATTTTCTGATAATTAATACTATCATTTCTGTCTTTATGAATAGCAGGTTATACATTTTCTGTAATTTTATTTAATTTTAACATTTAAAAAATGCCCATATATGTTATTCTGAGGAAAGCTATATATTTAGAAAGCTTGGAGCAAAATATTTCTAATGAGCAGATGAAGTACTAAGAGCTAAACACTTGAAAGTTGACAGCTAAAGACAAAATAAGAAAAAAAAGAAGTGTTTGAGGTATATATTTTTTTTATATTGAGGATTGAACCCAGAGGCATTCTACCTCTGAGCTATACCCCCAGCCCAATTTTGTTTCATATTTGGAAACAGGGTCTCACTAGGTTGCTGAGAGCCTCATGAAGTTGCTGCGACTGGCTTTGAACCTACAATCTTCCAATCTCACCCTCCCAAGTACTAGGATTACAACTGTGCCACCATGCCCAACTAAGGTATAATTTATATGCAATAAAACTTAAGATTTTAAGTACTCAGTTTAATGAATTATGGTATAACTGGTATTTGTATAACTGTCAGTAAAAACAAGATATAGAATTCCTTAAATTTACTTAAAATTATTCCTGTTCCTTTCTATTCAACTTTCCACCTCTCCCCCTTTCCAAAGGCAATTAAATTCTAACTTCTGTCACCATAGCTTACTCTTGCTTGTTCTTGGACTTCATATAACAGAATCAGTCTTCAGAATGTATATGCATGGTATATTTGTGTCTTTCATACAACACAATTTGTTTTTATATTTGTTTAGGTTGTTAAATGTATCAGCATTTTTTTCCTTTTTATTGCTGAGTAGTAGTTGATCAAATATTTTTATTGAAAATTATATTTCCATTATAAATATGGACATGCACACTATGGAAATACATCAGGATAGAAAGAAAAACACAAATTATCCATACTTTAAACTTTCAGAATCAAGCAACAATTGCTGGTTTTCAGGATGCATTTCATTTTGGTAAATTTTCATGCTTAATTTTTTTTTTTTTTTTTAGGGGGGTACTGGGGATTGAACACAGGGGCATCTACCTCCGAGCTACACCCCCAGTCCTATTTTTTATTCTTTATTTTGAAACAGGGTCTCACTAAGTTGCAGAGTGCCTCACTAGGTAGCTGAGGCTGGCCTCGAACCCGGATCCTCCGGTCTCAGCCTCCCGAATGCTGGGATTACAAGCGTGCGCCACCACGCCCGGCATGCTTAATTTTTTGTTACATAGAAATAAACAAAGAGCAACCAAATGATAGCAGAAGCTATTTATTCAGAGCTTCTTGCTATCGTAAGGGAGTCAGCAAGATTCAGTTGGATTCAGCAGAGACTTTATAGCAGGAAGGTGAGAAGGAGAGCTACAATATGGAGAAAAGGACACACTTCAGATATCTCCTTATTGGAGATGTTGGTATGGGAAGTTAGGTGCAGGCTAAGTAAACATGAGACATCCTAAAATGTATAAAATTTTTTTGTGTGTGTAGTCAAATCTATTAATTCCTTTCTTAGTGATTGCTTTTAACTCCTAAGCAACGACATACTTCTATAATCTAGAGTTTTGATTGAATATTCATTTCTATATTCTTTTATATGTTCACTTTTTTATTCCAACCAGAATTTATTTTAGTGTACAATGTGACTCTAAAATGAATTTTCCTTTAAATATCATCAATATGAGCCAATCAGTTGTACCATAGCACTTATTAACTGATTCAGTTAATTTTCACTGGTTGTGATACTACTTAGTTATATATTAACTTTTGATATTTATTATAATTTGTATCTGGGATAAGTATATTATTTCACCTTTCTGCCTGTTCTTGAGTTAATCTCATACTGATTTAATTTTCAAACTAAAGGCCGACCAAAATAGTATGTATACAGGATTGTGGAAAATTTGAAAAGAAATTCAATATCTGTGTCTATCAGCTAAAGATTTGCATAACTGTAGTAAACAAGTTGAATTTATCAGGCTAAGAGAGAATATATACTATGGGAAGGACTTGTGATAGAATTTGGACTTTCATAAGTGATTTTAGGAAAAGTTCAAAATATGAATTGAATGTCATCAGAAAATGGGGATAATTCAATCATTTGTCATCTTAAGAATTTTTATTAAACTTCAAGACCTTGGGATGCAAGGATTTTTTGGACAAGACCCCTAAAATACAGGAAACAAAATCAGAAGTAGACACATGGGATTACATCAAACTAAAAAGCTTCTGCATAGCTAAGGAAACAGTCAATAAAGTGCAGACACAACCTACAGAATGGGAGAAAACATTTGCAATTTATACTTCTGAAAGGGCTTGGTATACAGAATATATTAAAAAACCTTTCAAAAACCCAATAGCAAAACAAACAAAAAACAAATCTGATTAAAAAATGGGCAAAAGAGCTAAATAGACATTTCTCAAAAGAAGACGTGAATGGCCAATAGGTATATGAAAAAGCACTCAATATCACTAATCATCAGGGAAATGCAAATGAAAACTACAAGGAGATATCACATCACCTTAGTAAGAATGACTATTATAAAAATGATTAAAAATAACAAGTGCTGATGAGGATGTGGAGAAAGAACACTTGTTGGTAGGAATGTAAATTAGTGCAACCATTATGGGAAACAATATGGAGGTTCCTCAAAAAATTACAAATAGAATTACCATATGACCCAGCGATCCCACTACTGGGTACATATCCGTTTCTGAATATGTACCCAGAGTGAAATCAGAATGTTGAAGAGTCATGTGCACCCCCTTGTCCACTGCATCACTATTCACAATAACTAAGAAATGGAAACAAAGCGTCCACCAACTAATAAAGAAAATGTGGTATATATAGACAATGGAATACTATCCATCCATAAGAAAGGATGAAATCCTGTCATTTGCAGCAACATGGATGGAACTGGAGATCATTGTATTAAGTGAAGTAAGTCAGGCAAAGAAAGATGAATAACGCATGATCTCACTCACATATAGTCTTAAAAAGCTGATCTAGAATTCGTGAGAATGGTGGTTAGTGGAGGCTCGGGAGAGTAGTGGAGGAAGAGGGACGGGGAAAGGTTGATCAATGGGTACTAAGTTACAGTTAGGTAGAGAAAGAACCTCTGGTATGCTGTTGCACAGGAGGGTTACCACAGATGACAGTATTGTACTGTACAATCCAAAAAGCTAAAATAAATTATTCTAAAAGTTTCCACTTTAAAAAATGATAAATG
>PVLC010043149.1:0-12631 GCA_004027655.1 Graphiurus murinus | reverse complement strand
ACAAATAAAAGCAATAACAGAGTTTAGACAGATCAAAATTGAAAACTTAACACCAAAAGAGAATGAAAAAAACATAACAAAACAAAACCGAAAACCAAAACCAAAAAAAAAAAAAAAAAAACAAAACAAAAAGTAAAAAATAAAAACAAAAAAAAGAACAAAAACCCCAAAATCTACAAATAGCAGTCACTAAAACCAACGCTCTGCTAGATCGTAAGTACCGAGCTTAAATTTTCACGTGTGTCTTTGGTGTTTTTAATTTATTTACTTATTTTAATTTGCTCTGTCAGTGCAGGCAGAGAGTTGCCCACTACTAGTTTATGTCTCTGGACTCTCCCCTGGGTCTGGCTGCGTCTCTGATTCTGCTTTTTGCTTTAGCAGTCTAAAACCAGGCCTTTCCAGAGACCCTGTGTGCACTGGGTTCCTCCACCCTTCTGGCCCTGTCTAGGCTCTAGCAGGGCAGATGGCTGAGTCTATCCTTTGTTTTGTGAATCCCGCACCCTGCACTCTAGGTGCGCGTGACTCGACTTACGTCTCCCTGCAGTTCGGCCTGTTCCTGTTCTGATGGCTGGTGGTGCAAGTGGACAATGATGGTCTGTGTAGCTAGCAGGAAGTTGGTGGGAGGGGCTGGCGTGCAGGCTCGGTTCTCTGCTGTTCGGCCTGTTCCACCTCCTGGACAGCTGGGGGCGCAGTCGGACAATGATGGTTTGGATAGCTGAGAGGAGAATGGTTGAGAGGCGCTGGCGGCTAAGATGGTGGCAGCCACATACTGGGTCCCCCAAATCTCCCGGTCTCCACCCAGGCGCTCCAAGTTCACGCCCAGGCTTCAAGCACTCCCTCTCTTCCCCCAGTCAAGAGGCTGGGCTCCCGGCCGATCTGCTTCAGGCTCACTTTTCCATCCCTGGAGCAGAGCGTGGAGGCTGACCTGCCTGCTCGGCCTTCCCCGGTTGCTGAGGGGCGCAGGCTGGTGATAGTCTGGCCAGATGGCAGGTAGCTGGTTGGGAAGGGCTAGCAGGGGGGATGGTGGGCCGCCGCTCCACGGCCCGCCGGCTCCCGCTGATTCGTCCTGCCACTCCCGGACTCAGCTCCTCCGCTCCCGCCTCAGGCCCAGGCCTCCGCCAAGAAGCTGCGTCCCACTTCAGGCTCTGGGCGGTCACAGTTCCGCGCTGAGGCGATGCGCTGGGACAGACCCCAGTCCCGCGGGTGCCCACGCTGAATGCCCCACGGTTCTGGTCTCCGCCTGGGTGCGGTGCGGGGTGCCAGGGGTGCTGTGTCCCGGGGCCCGCCGTTCCCAGCGTCTGGGTGGCACCCAAGGCTCCTGGTCCGGCCCTTCCACAGCCTACCTCCTCGGTGCAGAGCCCGGCTGCTGCCTGCCCCGGCAGAGCCGGGCTGGCGGGGGTCTGCGCGGAGCGCGGAGCGGGGAGCGCATCTTTTCTTGTCCCCGCTCTGCTTTCTTGATCTTCTTTATTTGTTTGTGGTTCAAATTTCGCTTTTTTCCTTCTGTTGAAAAGATCTTTTTATGGTAAATTTAGATCCAAATCACTGCGTTTGTGAAAAGATGGTTCACTCAGTCGCCATCTTGGATCTTCTCTACTTATTCTTAATATATGTGTAATTCTAGAATTTTGAGTATCAGCTAGAAATAGTAATTTCAGAAGTAGATGGTATACACTGGAGTCTTTATAAGCTCAGTTTTAATTCTTTATTAGTGGTGTAGTCTTGGGCAATTTTTCAAAATTTTTTCAATTTTTAAAAATAGAAATAATAAGGTGGAAGCCGGGCGTGGTGGTGCACGCTTGTAATCCCAGCATTCAGGAGGCTGAGACCGGAGGATCTGGGTTCGCGGCCAGCCTCAGCTACCTAGTGAGGCACTCCGCAACTTAGTGAAACTCGGTTTCAAAATAAAGAATAAAAAATAGGACTGGGGGTATAGCTCGGAGGTAGAATGCCCCTGAGTTCAATCCCCAGTACCGCAAAAAAAAAAAAGAAAAAAATTAGGGCTGGGGGTGTAGCTCAGAGATAGAATGCCCCTGAGTTCAATCCCCAGTACTGCAAAAATAATAATAATAATAATAATAATAATAATAATAATAATAATAATATGGGTACTATAGATTACAGTTTGTTGTAAAGATATAAATAAGTTAATTTTAAACACTTAGAATGGTTCATAATAAATATTCAATAAGTATTAAGTTGTTATGGTTTTTTAAAAAGCAACTAAGAAACTGGGTGTGATGATGCATGTCTGTAATCTCAGTACTCAGGAGGCTGCGGCAGGAGGATCACAGGTTTGAGGCCAACCCCAGCAAGTTAGTGAAACTCTCAGCTACTTTAAATAAAATTAAATAAATAAATAAATAGGGCTGGGGATGTAGCGTGGAGGTAAAGTGCCCCTGGATTCAGTCTCCAGTACCACATGCATACACACACACACACACACGCACACACACACAAAAGCAGCTAAAACAAGTTTAGCATCCTATAGCCTCTATATTTTTCAAGGAATACACTTACACTTTAATGAAAAGCAGTTACTAACTAAACCTACCTTTAAAATGATCACTTCCAGAGCCGAACGTGGTGGCGCATGCTTGTAATCCCAGCATTCGGGAAGCTGAGACCGGAGGATCTGGGTTCGCGGCCAGCCTCAGCTACCTAGTGAGGCACTCCACAACTTAGTGAGACTCGGTTTCAAAATAAAGAATAAAAAATAGGGCTGAGGGTGTAGCTTGGAGGTAGAATGCCCCTGAGTTCAATCCCCAGTACTGCAAAAATAAATAAATAAATAAATAAAAATAAAATAAAATGATCACTTCCACTCCTATTTCCTTTTACCTTATTTCAAAATATAGTCCCAGGTGATCTAAATTTATACCTTATTATTTGCCACCAAAACTTGAGGTTAAAAGAAGCCAAGGAAGCTGGAACTGTTTCTGTTGCTGATGTTTTAGTGGGCCATTTTTCTGCTAGCCTGTTGAAGCTTTTGTTTTTATGGGAACCCTTTTCTGCTTTCAGCTCTCCCTGCTTCCTCCTCCACTGGAGCACTTAACCATTCTAACCATCATGGCTTCTGCACTGTAGCTCCCATCTATCCCAGTCCTGCTTGTCTCCCTCTTCAGCAGTCTGTGTTTCAGCTTCTGCTGTGTCCCCGTCACACACTTGATTTCCTGCCAGCTTCAGACCAATATGGCATAGAGTGAAGAGTGGTCCTCACTAGACGCTGTGAAAGGGGAGGCTACGTAGGGGTCACTGCCTTCAGTTTCCCTGAGCATAGTGGTTATATGATTTGATACTATCAATTATATAATTTAGTTATATGTAAATTAAGTATTAATGTACTTTGCTTCTGTGTGGGACAGTTTGGGGAGCTGGTTTAGCTTGGATACCTAACTTTCTTTGACATGCAGAAGAAATGGGATTTGTAGTTCGGAGACCTTAAGTTTGAATCCCAACGTTACACTTGTGAACTCTGAGTCTTGTTACTTCTCCCTTTGCCGCCTTTTGCTCACTGCCCTGCACACCAGGAAGAGGTATGATCAAGGATGTAGGCATAGAAACAAAATTTGTCTTTCTTTCCATGTGTAATTTGTTAACATGCTTCATATTTATTTACTAAAATGATTTCCCCCTGTTGCTCTTTGAAATTTCTCTTCCTTTTGTAATTTTAGACCTGCAGGAGACTGTTTTCTTCCAGATATTTTCCCTTGCATTTTTGTAAGCTGAAACTTTGGGTCCGGCTGATTTCCTAAGACTTTTTAGACCTTAAGAAATATTTCTGTTATTAGTGGCAAGCATGTTAAAGTTAATGTTTCATGATCTCTGAAAAATGCCTAGTACATATTTTAAACACATGATAGGTGTTTTGTATTTAAGAGAATTGAAGCTGGGCATAGTGGCACATGCTTGTAATCCCAGCATTTGGGAGGCTGAGACAGGAGGATCACAGGTTCGTGGCCACCCTCAGCTACTTAATGAGGCCCTCCACAACTTAGTGAGACCCTGTTCAAAATAAAGACTAAAAAAGGGCCGGGGGTATAGCTCAGAGATAGAATGCCCCTGAGTTCAATCCCCAGTACTGCAAAAAAAAAAAGTTGAGTAATCTTAACTCTCAATGGGTTTGATAGATCATCTTATGCCATTTTAGTAAATATGGTGTTTTATGTTTTTAAACAATTTTAAATAAAATTGACTCAAAGCAACTGCATTCCTCTTTCACAGTGTACCTAGCTGCTTATCATATACATACTAAACATTAGGAATTAATATTTTCTTTTATTCTCTCACCTTTATTTTTCTTAGCTTTTGTTTTATATTTTGATAAACTCAAAACATAAGTCTTTAAATACTCTGAAATGTTTATTTCTCAAAACATAAGTTTTTAAATACTCTGAAGTGTTTATTTTGGAAATGAACCTAAAATTGGAAGTTATAAACCCCAGAAACCTTTGTATTTTCTTTGAATTACCATTTTAGTCTTTCTGCATATCGTGTTACAAGCTTGTGATTTAAAGTTACTGGTGAATCATGCTAATGCATGATCTTGAGTTTTAGTGGTATTTATTGTCTCCATATGTCTCTGATTAGAATTAAGATTGCCACTTTTTCTAATTTTTTTAGACTTAGAAATTGTTATTTTATGACATGTTAGAAACAGTTAATTATGCATAGAAATTTGAGAATATAGCTGTAACAACATAATCCCCTTTAGTACTTCCCTGTGCACCCTTCAGGGCCCTTCTAAACTTTCTCATCATGGAGAGAACCTTCCTGAACAATCTGTTATGGCCATCTCAAATGAAACAGGATGGGAACAAAAGGAATTAAAGAGGAAAGAATAAAGTGACTGATACAAGTTTCAACTTACCAAGGAACCTTGATCAGTATTTATATCATGTCTGCAATTAAGAATAACAATTAAGAATAACATTTGTTCTGTATTCTATAATTCTATCAAATTCTAGGTCTTTAACCCCCAGGATCCCAAGAAAAATTGTCATCCCATTTATTATATGTGTCCAATGGATCCTTTTTTACTTTATATAGGTATTTTTCAGGTCTTTACATTCTTCAGAAGTAAGAATAAAAGGGTTATAAAAACCACTTGAAATTTTAGTAAATAATCAGGAATGACAAACTCCAACTTTTATTCCATATTTTCCTGGTTTTAAGAGGTCCATGATAGACAGGAGGGGAAGCGTTCTTTGAATGTAGCTAACTGCTCTTATCAGTTGTCATGTATTTACCTAGAACACATGTGCACTTTATAGACGTCCTTTACATCTTTAGTTGGTTCTAGCTTGTTTCTGATTCTTTAGGCTGGATTCAGTGGCGCACACCTATGATCCCAGTACTTGGGAAGGCTGAGACAGGAGGATCACAGGTTTGAGGGCAGTAACTTAGCAACACCCTGTTTCAAAATAAAAAACATAAAAGGGTTGGGGTGTAGTTTAGAGGTATAATGCTTCTGAGTTCAACCCCCAGTAAAACACACACACACACACACACACACACACACACACACGCACGCGCAGTTTTTTTTTTTTTTTTTTTTTTTTTTTGTGGTACTGGGGATTGAACTCAGGGACATTCTACCTTCGAGCTATACCCCAAGCCCTATTTTTTATTCTTTATTTTTGAATCTGGGTCTCACTAAGTTGTGGAATGCCTCACTAGGTAGCTGAGGTTGGCCTCGAACCAGCATCCTCCGGTCTCAGCCTCCCAAATGCTGGGATTACAAGCGTGCGCCACCAGGCCCGGCCACACACAATTTTTAAAACTTTTAGCAGCTTATAACTTTGGTAATGGGATGGCTATATTCTTCTATAATTGTAAAATATTTTTTATTTTTAGATTTATAAGCAAGTAGAAGATTAATCCAGTAATTTAACTTTTGCATCATCTTTTTCCTTCTTTCACCTTTATATAGATACTTGCCTAGAGTATTTGCCCATTCACAAACTATCAAACATAAAAAAAGTTGTTTTTGTTGGAGCACAAACAAAAAAAAAAAAAAAGAAAGAAAACTAGTATCTGATTTTTTTTAATACAAAATGGTTCAAGTTCTTCATGAAAAATACTGCATGAGTCTTGTAAAATGACTGACTGAATAAAAAAGGCCTTTTTTTTTTGTCCTTAGAAACATTTTCTCATTGATTCTTACATTATGAGAAAATTCATGTAGGACTATTGCCAGTTATCTTTATCTGAAGATGCATGGCCTGATTTGCTTATGCGTTCAGTTCTATCTAGAGTGTTGCTGTCTTTTTGTAGACATCTTATAATTGAGAAATATCTTCCTGTTTTCTTCTCTGTGCCTTTAAAGACATTAAATTAGAAATCCTGAATTTTCAATTGTGCTCTTTGATAGCTTCAAAACAATAACAATAAAAACTACTAAGTGTTTCCAGATGTCTTTTATATCTTCTTAGAAAGTTGATGCAGTAGCTACCAGACATGTGTCTTTATATATATATATATATATATGTTTTTTTTATCCTTTTTTTTTTGTGGTACTGGGGATTGAACTCAGGGACATTCTACCTTTGAGCTGCATCCCCAGCCCTATTTTCTATTCTTTATTTTGAAACAGGGTCTCACTAAGTTGAGGAGGGCCTCACTAAATAACTGAGGCTGGCAGCGAACTGTGATCCTCCTGTCTCAGCCTCCTAAGTACTGGGATTACAAGCCTATGCCACCATGCCTGGCCTATATATATCCTTGTATTGGTGCATTATAGTCTCCTATAATGTACTTCATAGTGATGGTGACATACATGCACACAGCACTTGGTGAGCTTTCCCCAGATCCCTCCTCCTACCCACCACCTTCCCCGTTCAGAGTATTGAGTATTGAATTCTCACATATGTGCATAATGTCTATGGAAGTGATTTCTTCGTTGATCTTTCCTTTCCCCTTACGCCTTCCCCTAGACCACCTCCCTGCCTCCATTACGCTAAGTGAGATTAGCCAGTCACAGAAAATATGAAGGGTCATAGTTTTCTCTTACATGCAGAAGCTAGGGAGTAATTGGGATGCCAGAGGGACTTCAGATAATGGAGGAGAAACTCTATGTGTGTCTTTTTCTTTTGTTTTGCTTTTTTGTGGTGCTGGGGGTTGAACCTAGGGTCATTCTACCTCCAAGCTATACCCCCAGGCCTATTTTATCGTTTTACTTTGAAACAGGGTCTAGCTAAGTTGCCGAGAGTCTCATTCAATTGCTGAGACTGGCTTCAAACCTACAATCCTCCTGTCTCAGCCTCCCAAGTACTGGGATTACAAGTGAATGCCACCATGCCCAGCTAATTATTCAATTTTTTAAAGTAAATTTTCATTTTGTTTGAAATAATACAGTAATGAAGTCTTAACTTCATAGAGTTTTTAAAAAAGCTAAAATTAGATTCAGTTAACTCTGATGCTAAGTCAAGAGTTAAGTATTTCACCCTTTATAAGTCTGTCAGCTTCAAATTAAGAGCTTTTCTTGGCATTGTTTTTAGAATGATTCTGAGTTCCTAAGTTTGTCTTGGCAGCACTGTGTTCTTTGTGTTACCAGTAATAGTGATAGAGCCTATTATGAAATAATTTACCACACTCTAGGATGCATGGCACATCTTAATGATACCCAAACTGTGTCTTCCACCATACAGCATGTCCTTTTAAATAACAGCTTTGAGGATTTGGTTGTCTGGAATGTGAGAATTAATACTTCATATGTAACCTAATATCTTTTTCTTTTCCTTGTAGACTTTTGTGAATGATGTAAGGATTCCAGAGCAGACTTACATCACCTTGAAACTTGAAGATAAACTGAGATTTGGATATGATATCCTTATATGATTTTGTGCTTTTATTAAATTTATTCAAAAATATTTACTCTGGTGTAAATTAACATTTCTTGAGACATATGAATCCATAATATAGGTATGCTAGAAATCTGCTTATTGGGTACCTTCTACATTCTAAAATACTACATGTTTAAAAATATGTATATTTTTAGTTACCATGTCTGTTCCAAAAATAATCTTGGAAAAGTTGATGGACTCAGATCCTCCTCCCCTCTGTTTCGTATGTGCAGTTTCACCAGCAGTCTCCATGCTGTGCATATATGGTTTGGGGCTGAAGAATGTGACTGGTGAGAGGACCGAGGAGTGTGTCATTTTGTCCAGCCCTGAATTCCTTTCAGGTGGATTATGATGATACAAATCAACCTCCTGGGAGGAATGTAGGAATTTAAAACAATCTTTCTTTCCATCCCCATTCTTACTCTGTTTTATGCATTATATTTATGTTGCCTATTTAATTCAAACTTTACAATACCATAGTTCTAAGATTAACACTCCTTGGTTAAGTGCATTATGCATTTAGTGTATATATGAAATTACTTAGTTTAAAAAAAATGAGAGTTTTTTTTGTATGTGTTACTGGAGATTGAGCATCAGGGCATTCTTCTTCTTTTTTTTTTTTTGCAGTACTGGGGATTGAACTCAAGGGTATTCTATCTCCAAGCTATACCCCCAGCCCTATTTTTTATTCTTTATTTTGAAACAGGGTCTCACTAAGTTGTAGAGTGCCTCACTAGGTAGCTGAGGCTGGCCGAGAACCCGGATCCTCCGGACTCAGCCTCCCAAATGCTGGGATTACAAGCATGCGCCACCACGCCTGGCGGCATTCTACTTCTGAGCTACACCCTCAGCTCTATTTTATTTTTATTTTGAAAAAGGGTATTGCTAAGTTGGTGAGAGTCTCACTACTTGCTGAGGCTATCCTTGAACCTGAGATCCTCCTGTCTCAGCCTCCCAAGTACTGGGATTACAGGCGAGTACCACCCCACCTGGCCCAACAAAAGCCAGACTGTAGCATAGTATATCAAGTAGTATAAAGAAAATCTAGCAAAGGCAAGGAACACATTGAAGAATAGAAACATTTCTATTTATACAAAAAGTGTTTCTTTAAAAAGACTTACGTACATTTAATTAAAATATAGAGACTCCACATTGAGCTGAATGTTTTTCTTGAGTTTTAGATTTTTGAATTAATAAGTTTATACTTTTTTGTGTGTGTGTGGTACTAGGGATTGAACCTAGGGCCATTCTACGTCCCAGCTACATCCCCAGCCCCTTTTTTTGTTTTGTTTTGAAATGGGGTCTCACTAGGTTGCTGAGAGTCTTGCTACATTGCTGAGGTTGTCCTTGAACCTGTGATCCTCCTGTCTCAGCCTCCCAAGGGATTACAGGCGTGTGCCACCATGCATTGTGTGTGTGTGTGTGTGTGTGTGTGTGTGTGTGTGTGTGTGTGTGTCTCCCAGCCCTATTTTTTATTCTTTATTTTGAAATAGGGTTTCCCTAAATTGCAGAGAGCCTAAGTAGCCGAGGCTGGCTGCGAACCTACAATCCTCCTGTCTCAGCCTCCCTTTTCAAGTACTAGGATAACAAGCCTACACCACCACGCCCAGCTATAAAGAATATATTAAACATTGGCAATATGGGTGGACTTTTATCACTTTAGCAGAGAAATTGTAGTCTCAACTAAAATAGAGTTAATGCCTGAAGTAAATATGCTAATACTATAAAACAGTGTATTAACATTTCAAATTTATGAAAAATAAAATTTGAAAAGTTTAAATTTTAAAATTTGAAGTAAAATGTCCTATAGCACATCTTAACATTTACACTTAGAGAAAGCCAGTCTGCTAAATATTAACATTTGAATATTTTGAATCTTTAAAACATGTTTATCATAAGTGCCCTGTGCATGTAATCACTATCATTAATAGTTACATTATGATATGAGACTAAAACACAGCAGTAAAAGTATGAAAAGAATTAGCATTTAACCCTAGTTGAATGAGTCATTTTACACCAGCCCAGCATAACTTTTACCAAAAAACAAATGCAAATGTTTTGTATTTAAAAGTACTACCTTTAACATACCTGAAATCCTTTGTTTCCAACTGTGAGAAAATACTAAGTAATTTGTGTTTTAACAAAACTTTAGGAAGTTAACTTCATTTTTTTTTTTTTTCCCCCAGAACTGGGGATTGAACTCAGGGGCATTCTACCTCTGAACTACACCCCCAATCCTATTTTTTATTCTTTATTTTGAAACAGTATCTCACTAAGTTGGGGAGAGCCTCACTAAGTAGCTGAGGCTGGCTATGAACCCTCAATCCTCCTATCTAAGCCTCCCAAGTACTGGGATTACAAGCATGCACCACCATGCCGGCTCTAACTTCAAATTTTAATCAAGAAGAAACTATTTAGCCTGGCTTAGGAGCATGAAGAAACTATTTAACCTGGCTTAGGAGCATGTACCTGGAGTCTCAGTTACTCAGGAGGTGGAAGGATTCCTTGAGGCCAGCCTGTGCAACATAGCGTGCATGACCCCTCCCCCTCAAACAAATTGAGAAATAACCCATACTTGTATAGATTGTACACTAATTTCTTAATAGAGAACTACTTTTCTTTCTTATATACCAGCTTTTAATATGTCTAATTTTTTTTTTTTTTTTTTTTTTTGCGGTACTGGGGATTGAACTCAGGGGCATTCTACCTCTAAGCTATATCCCCAGCCCTAATTTTTATTCTTTATTTTGAAACCGAGTCTCACTAAGTTGCGGAGTGCCTCACTAGGTAGCTGAGGCTGTCCGCGAACCCGGATCCTCCGGTCTCAGCCTCCCGAATGCTGGGATTACAAGCGTGCGCCACCACGCCCAGCTTGTCAAAAATTTTTTGGACAAATGTCTTCTTCCAGGGATATACAGTTAAGTGCTGAGCCTAGGCATTTGATGTTTAATTCTATTTTAAAGTGACATCTCATGTTGCTTATGATACTTAGCCTTTTTTTTTTAATAAATGAACATCCCAAATGACTAACAGTGGCAGAAATTTTATGACATAGGATGAAATTTTAAGAACATTTTATATATTTATTTATTTTCTTATTTAGCTATACTAAACTGAATAAGTTGTTGTTTTATTCATAGTTAATTTCAGTAGCCAGTCTACAAACTACTGTACCTTAGATTGGGAAAACACCGATTAAAATGCTTCCTTTGCATGGTGTGGTGGTACACGCCTATAATCTCAGTACTTTGGGAGGTTGAGACAGGAAGATTGAAGATTGAACAACAATCGTCAGCAAATAGTGAGACTCTGATCAACCTAACAAGAACCCTATTTCAAAATAAAAATAAAATAGAGCTGAGGTATAGCTCAGAGGTAGAATGCCCCTGGGTTCAATCCTTAGTACCACAAAAACATTTTTTAAAAAGCCACCTAATAGAACATTTGAAGATAGATTGAGACTAGTACTAGGGAACCTAATTTGTCTGCTACAGCTATTTTTTTCTAACCATAGAAGTAAAATAATTTGGAAAAATACATACTCAATAACATATCAAAATTTTCAAAATTATAATAAACTCATGAGAGGTACTAAAATGCTGCAGCAATTGAGATAAATTGCAGAAAGTTCTAATCAATCTTCAAGTGACCAAAACTGTGTCAGGTAAGAAAGTCCAAGTTGATGCATTTCACATTCATTAGCTGTTTGCTGTGCACCAGGCAGAGTCTCTGTGCTCTGAGATACAGTAGTGACTAAGACAGATTACAGTATATTTTAATGTGGCTGGAGGGGTTGTTAGCACACATCAAAAGAGAGATATTAGCCAGGTGTGGTGGCCACGCTTGTAATCCCAGCATTTGGGAGACTGAGACTGGAGGATCCGGTTTCGTGGCCAGCCTCAGCTGCTTAGTGAGGCCGTCCGCAACTTAGTGAGACCCTGTTTCAAAATAAAGAATGAAAAATAGGGCTGGGGCTGTAGCTTGGAGGTAGAATGCCCCCAGGTTCCATCCCCAGTACTGCAAAAAAAAAAAAAAAAAAAATTGAGATATTAGAGGAGGATGAGTTCTGTGGAAAAAGAAGAGTCAAGAGGGGCTACAGGGAGCCGGGCGTGGTGGCACATGCTTGTAATCCCAGCATTCGGGAGGCTGAGACCGGAGGATCTGGGTTCGAGGCCAGCCTCAGCTACATAGTGAGGCGCTCCACAACTTAATGAGACCCTGTTTCAAAATAAAGAATAAAAAATAGGGCTGGCGATGTAGCTCGGAGGTAGAATGCCCCTGAGCTCAATCCCCAGTACCGCAAAAAAAAAAAAAAAAAAAAAAAAGAGGGGCTACAGGAAGTGCTGGTAAGTGGGAAGTTATAATTTAAGAAAGGACATTAAGATGTCACTGAGAAGTCAGCAGTGGAGCCAAGGGATAGTAAAACGGAAGGAATGGCTTTTCTCTATTTTCTATTTATATTCTGCTATCTTTAATATTTCATTTTTCTAGGTAGAAGCTAAGGCCATTTGAGACTTTTTTTTTTTTTTTTTTTTTTTTTTTTTGCGGTACTGGGGATTGAACTCTCTGGCATTCTACTTCCGAGCTATACTCCCAGCCCTATTTTTTATTCTTTATTTTGAAACAGGGTCACACTAAGTTTCGGAGGGCCTCACTAGGTAGCTGAGGCTGGCGGAGAACTGGGATCCTCCGGTCTCAGCCTCCCAAATGCTGGGATTATAAGCATGCGCCACGACGCCCAGCTTGAGACCTTCTTTTCTTTTCTTTTTTTTTTTTTTTTTTTTTTTTTT
>PVLC010043148.1:0-12667 GCA_004027655.1 Graphiurus murinus | reverse complement strand
GATGAATGAATTTTACTCAGCAATAAAGAAGAACAAAATAATTTCATTTGCAAGAAAATGGAAGGACCTGGAGAACATTATGCTAATTGAGATTAACCAGTCGTAGGAAGTTAAGGGTTATATGTTTTCTGTAATATGTAGAAGCTAGGCAGTGATGGGGATATGAGATTCCAGATAATGGAGAATAAACCTCAGTGGAACCAAGGAGGTGGTGTATGGGAAGGGAAGAGAAAAGTGAGGCTCATTGAAGGAAAAGCTACCATTGTCTATGTGTACATATGTGAAAATATGACTTTCAATCTCAGTACTCTGTATGGGAAAAGGGAAAGATGGGGAGGCAGTGGAGGGGGAAGGGGTACACCAAGTGTTGTGTGCATATATGTCACTGCCAACATGATTTACATTATGATGTGAGACTATAGTGCATCAATGAAAGCATATTAAAAATAAAAGTAAAAATCTGAATTAGACTTATATAAAATTTTAGAATGACTCTGGATGATAACTACACTTTTTTAATTAAATTATTTTCTGTAGTCAGATGTGGTGACACACATTCATAGTCTCAGTACTTGGGAGGCTGAGACAGGAGGATCACAGGCTTGAGGACAGCCTCAGAAACCCAGTGAGACACTGTTTCTAATTTAAAAAGCAAAAATAGGGCTGAGGATGTAGCTCCAGGGTAGAATTCCTCTTGATTCAACCTCTTGTTCCTCAAAAATGTTTTTTTTCTGTATTTTACAAAAATATAAAAATTATATTAAAAATAGGTTTGTTCTACTAAAGAATAGAATAAATAATGGCATCTAACCACTTCAGGAACACTACATTTTTCAGTGAAAAATGAGTAAAGATAGGATATCATAAACTCTCTTAATGTAAGATTAATATAGGGGCCCTTTTAGGCACCTGATATTCAAGGATGGTATCAATGAGATTGCTTAAAAATAAACCCTTAATCTCAAGATCAAAATGTCAGAGGTATACAAGCATCAAGCATCTCCTTAGTTTTATACAAATGGATGATAGACTAGTGGGCATTGGAGATAAAACAATGAAAGGATTTAGGCAAAGGGAAGAAAATGTTAACTTTGACTTGACTCCAACCCCAATACATGTCTAAATAGGCTAAATTCCCTTAGGTGGCTTAGTATAGCAAAGAGAAAATAGAAGTAGGATTTCTGGTTTTCAGTAGCACTTTAATTACATTAAAGTAAGAAAATTCAAATAGCAGTTGAATGCAACTCTATCTTATGAAATCTTTTCATTCTCTAGCAAAGTACATAACCATTAGGCTTGATAAGAGGATGATTCAGAAAGAGGCATATAAAGAGATGAATAGAGTAAAGATGTTTCAGACAGGAAAAAGCAGACTGTGGGTTTAGATTGTTCTATGGATCACTTACACTGTAGAGTGTTGCAGGTTAAGCCAAGTTATACAAAAAAGAAACTGGAGGAGTATCTTTCAAGCTTCTTCCCTATCTTTTCAAGAAAACCTCCACTCTCCTTGTTACATATTGAATTTGTTTACATATTTATCTATAGTACAAAAAGAGCTATGATACTAACCTGAATATGTGTTTGAAAATACTGACTTAAAAACACACAAATTATAAAATATCTTTATAAGACTGACACCAGCATGCTTAAAACAGGCTTTAAAAAGACATTAATACCATTTCTAGGTAGAATTTTAAAAGATAATATATTCCCAGGCACAGTGGTATGTATTTGTAATCCCAGTACTTGGGAGGATATACCAGAAGGATCGTGGGTTCCAGGTCAGTATTCAGTAACTTAGCAAGACTTTTATTCAAAATAAAAAGTGAAGGGGGCTGTGGTGTAGCTCAGTTGTAGAGTATCCCTGGTTCATTCTCCAGTACCACAAAAATAAGTAAATAAGAGAAACATAAGATATTAATAGGTATTTTCTGTATTTAATTAATCTAGGCCAAACTGATAATTAGTTCACAAAGATTCTTTAATTACTACACATTCAATCCTTTAAAAAATAAATTTATAGAATAGATAATATCTGCAAATGGTAGGAATTCAAGCAATATGGTGAAAATTCAGACTGTCTCACTGATGATAACCAATAAGCGTAAAAGCATGCATAGACGTAGGTAGATGATAGTTAAGTAGCTGCCAGAGTAGAAAGAGCACACTGTACAGTGTTCTGTATATCACTTTTAAAATTAAAACATGCCATAGATAGCAGATATGGACAGGAGAAATCAATACACTCTATGACATCAAAAGTATTGTATACATATATTGAAATACCTTACTCTATCAGATAAATTAGAATAATTTTATGTTAATCAAAATTTTAAACAATGTTAAAGAGAGAAATATTAATCACATTAAGTTGATTATTACACACTATATACATGTATTGAATCATGACACTGTACTGTGTAAATTTATACAATTAACATAAATAAAGTTACACAAAATAATCTTGAATAAAATTCAAACTGAAATGCAAAAAAGAATAATAGAGAAATAATATGAGCCATTTTCTGTAAAGACCAGCTTTATAAACTACATGAAACCAATCAATTCCACAAAAGACACAAGAATAAATAGATATTCAGAATTGCCTATATCTGGGATGAGATGTGAGGAAGGAAACAGGCCAAGTGATTTTGTGTGAATATATGATTGTATCACCATGAACCTCACAGAAATGTACATTTGAGAAACATGGATAAAAATTAATTTAAAACAGAAACAAAGACTAGCCTATATTTATCAGAGTGGTAGAATCAATAATTAGGGATCTTCCAAAATAGAAATTACCAGGACCAGATTGGTTCATTGGCAAAATTTGCCAAACATATAAGAAAAAAATTATATCAACTCTTTAAAGTCTCTCTTCTAGAAGACAAAGCAGAGAGAATACTTTCTAATTCATTAGAAAAGCCCAGCACTCTGATACTATATTAATACAATGATACCACATGAAAATAAAACTATATACCAATATCCCTCAATAAGCATAGAAGCAAAAATCTTCAATAAAATATTATCAGGTAAAACCCAACAATATATAAAAAGTATACACATTTTTGGTAGTGGAAGTTATTCTAAGCATACAAAACTGGATCAACATTTGAAAATAGGTTTAATGTAATCCTTCACCGGAGTGGGTTAATAAGATGTATCCAATGAGCATACCAATAGATGTAGACCTTGACAAAATGATTTTCAATACAATTATTCGTTTTTATTGGAATGTTCAAGAAGGGGGGACTAAAAGGGGAGTTTCCATTTTTGATACAGTATATATAAAAACCTACAGATAACATCATACTTAATGAAACATAAGTTTTCCTACTAAGAGAAGAAATAAGCAAAAATGTAAAGTCTAATCACTGTTTTTCAAAATCATACCGGAAGTCCTAGGTAATACAATAAGACATGAAAAATAGCATTAAATTGCAGCGTAATAAATAAAATTTTCTTTATAATAGATAATCAACAAAGTAAACAAATCTGAAACAAGATACAACCCTCCTCTCAAAAATTCAAAACCTAAAAGTAATGAGGCAATAAAATATAGTTGCTGGACACAAGGTTAATATACAAAGCTCAATTACATTCCTGTACACCAGACATGAACAAGTGGAATAAAACCTAAAACCACAATATCACTTATATTAGCAACAGAAAATGCAATATTTAGGTATGAATCTAACAATATATGTATAAAACATATATGTAAAGAAATTATTCTAACAAGGTAATAGAGAATGTGTATGGACAGAGAAACTCAATATTCTCAAGATGTCAGTTTCAAACTTGATCTAGAGATTCAATGCAATCAGAATAAAAATCCCAGCAAGTTATTTTGTAAACACTGACAAATTTATTCTAAAGCTTATATCTATAAAAGCAAAAGACACAAAATAACCAATGCAATATTGACAGATAACAACACATTTGGAAGTCTGATGATACATACTTTCAAGACCTTCTATAAAACTACAGTAAACTTGACAGTGTGACATTGGTCAAAGAATAAACAAGTATATCAATGTCGTAATGAAATGTAATAGCTCAGATATAGACTAATATATTATCCATTAATCTCTGATAAAAGAGCAAAGGCAATACAATAGATTATCTTTTCAAGCAATGATGCTATCCACATGCATAAAAATAAATCTAAACACAAACTTTTACTCACCACAGAATTAACCAAAATAAATTATTTAAAATACAAATCAATAAAGCTTATAGAAGATAACATTAGAGGAATTCCAGACTCTTTATGAGTGTGGTGACAGATTGTTAAATGTCATACAAAGGCATAATGCATGAAAGATTGGTAAACTAGAATAATTTAGTAAACTGGAATCCATTTAAATTAAAATTCTCCACTGAGAAAATGAAAATATAATTCATAGTTCGGGAGAAATATTTACATAAGATGTATCTGATGAATGCTGCTATCCAATATATACAAATGATTTTTAAAATTCCAGAAGAAACAAACCACCGTATCAAAAATCAGGCCTACATGTGAACGTGGTGGTCCATGCCATAATCACATTATTTGGGAAGCTGAGACAGGAAGATCACAGACTCAAGACCAGTCTCAGCAACTGAGACTTTGTTTCAAAATAAAAAACAAAATAAAATAAATAAAATAACGAGGATGGAGCTGTAGCTTAGAGCTAGAATGCCCTCAGGTTCAAACCTCAGTAAAAAAAAAAAAAAAAAAAATATATATGTTCAACCTGATTTAAGACTACACAAAGCATATGTATTGAAACTTCATGTTTCCCTATTAATTTGGACATTTTTATGTCATTATGTATTGATTAAAGTTAATTTAGATTAAATGTAAGATTAAAAATCTATTAAATGAACAATTTTATGGGGCAAATGTTCCGAACACACATCACAATAGAAAGATATATGGATAGGAAGTGGGCATACAGAGAGATGCTCAACATCATATATCATTAGGGAATTAATTTCAAACTTAAAAACAAGAAGATACTAGATGTTAGAATGCCTAAAATTTAACATGTTGACAAACACCAAATGGATTTGGAGTTGAAACTCTAACCGCTGGTAGGAAAACAAAATGGTATAGCCATTTTGGAAGACAGCTTGGTAATTTCTTACAAAGAAAAACCTACTCTTATATAATCCAGCAATTATAGTCCTCAGTAAATACACACATTGGTTTATATATCCATACAAAAATTGCACATGGATGTACACAGCAGCTATATTCATAACTGCAAACACTTGAAAGCAACCAAGATAAATAAATCATAGAGCATCAAGTCAGTGGAGGTTATCCAGTACTAAAGGGGAAATCAGCTGTCAATCTATGAAAGAGTAAAAAACCTTGAATGTATATTATTTTGTGAAAGAAAACTATATGATAAGGATACATACTATGTGATTCCAACCATATGTCATTCTGGAAAAGAGTAATTTATGGATACAGTAGAAATATATCCAATAGAAGTGGTGTCAGTGTTTGGGGGGAAAAAGTGGGATGAAGAGTAAAGCACAGGTGTTTTAAGACACTGAAGTTCTTAAGTATCATACTGTAATTATGATTATGGATCAGCATTATATTTGTCAAAATACAGAATGTACACCACAAGATTAAACCCTAATATAAACTACCAACTTTGAGTGATAACTATGTGTCAATGTAGATACATTGAGTGATTGTAACAAATCTTTAATCCTGGTGTGAGCTGCTGACCTGGAGGAGGATGTGGACAGGGGAAAAAATGACAACTCCCCATTTTCTATTTAAATTTTCTGTGAATCTAAAACTACACTAAAAATAAAATATATTTTTAAAAAGTAACTCAGATATCATTTTTGTCTTAATTTTAAAACTTCATTAAAACTATGTTTGAAAATTACTTGTATAATTAAAAAAGTTCCTGCAAAGTTACAACCGTACCTCCTCACTCCCATCAACAATCCCCCCTCCAGAGCTTGTAGTATCCCATGTTACCTGCTCAGTCACTGTCTTCCCTTCTTCCCTACCCTCTTTCTCTTCTTCCAGTTTCCCTCCTTCACTCGTTAAATCTCATTTTTCCTTCCTTCAGCTTCTTTATTTTGTAAAGAATAGAGACATTTCCAGATTACCTCTAGTATTTCGAGCTTGTGATACAAGTTCATGATGGAATCAGGGCAGCAGAACACAGTATCTCAGCAGTCACGATGCCAGGCCTGAGGCAGGACTGTATCTTAGTTCTGGAATCCATAGCAGATAACACCAGGTGTCTGGCTCTGATGATCAGCAGTCTGGTGACTCAACTTCTGCCTCCACCTGTTCCTACAACCACATGGCCTTACTTCTCTCTGTTTGCCTCACAGTTCAACTAGCTGCAATAAAGTCCATTTGAATCTATTAACCACTATGAAAATAAAACATGCCATTGGGCTTATGAACACTCAGGAGTTCCTGCAGAGCCAAATAATGCATAAAAGCTCTGGTAAATAGCATATTTTCTTGACCTATTAATCAATTTTACAAATTTTCTTCCTTTAACAGCCCTGACAAACTTTTAACCTAAATCCAGACTTTATGGATTTCATATATATTGGTTTACTTCTGCACTTCATTTATGTGCTAAAATTCTGATTTTTTCATGTAAGTTGTTTCTTCCTTTTAAATTATCAGGAGAACCTGCTTAGTACATGAGACACTTCAAGAATATGTGATAATGGTACCAATAACCAACTGTAGAGATAAATCATGAAATTCTTCATCTTGTTTGAATTCTATATGAAAATTAAGCCTAGATTACTCTTGTAACCTCACTATTTGGGAGGCTAAAATAAAAAATCTCAGGTTGGAGGTGAGCCTTGGCAATTTAGAGAAACCCTATTTCAAAATAAAAAATCAAACAGGGCTGGGGGCATAACACAAAGTAGAATCCCTCCAAGTTCAACCACTAATATCCTTTCCCCTAAAAAATAATTAGACCTAGAAAAATAGTTGTTGTGGCTGAGTATGGTGGTACACACCTGTAATCCCAGTACTTGGGGGGCAGAGACAGGAGAATACAGATTCAAGTCCAGCCCCAGCAACTTAGCGAAATCTTATTTCAAAATAAAAAATAAAATGGGCTGGGGGTGTAGATTAGGGGTAAAATGTCCCTGGGTTCAATCACTAGTACAAAAAAATAAATAATTAAAAAAAGAAAGAAAAAAAAGTAAAGAAGAAATAATGGTTGTTGAGATTTAAAAATACTACTTGTAAAGTAGACTTAAAAAAAATCATTTTAGCTGGGCATAATGGTGCATATCTGTAATCCCAGCACTTGGGAAGCTGAGATAGGAGATATAGGTTCAATGCCAGGCTCAAAAAATTAATGGGACCCCCAGCAACTTAGTGAGATGCTATTTCAAATTTTTGAAAAAGCAGGTTCTGAGAGTATAGCTCAGAGATAGAATACCCTTGAATTCAATCCCAAGTACCAAAATAAATAAATAAGTAAATAAACAAACAAACAAAATATTTCATTTCTAGGCAGCTAAAAAGCACTTTAAAGGTATTAGTATGCTAACTGAAAACTATTTATTGACATACAAATATTTATACTTTAAATATACAGATTTATACTTCTGATTATTTTTAGTGTGTGTTTGTATGTTATGTCTGTTTATGTGTAGTGTGTTTGTATGTTATATCTGTGTATATATTAAACTTGATTATATATGTTGGCAAACCCTGAAAAGGAATGATGACTTCTTTATGTCATGTACTACACCATAGGATACACTTAACACTCACTATGTTAAAATAATTAATAATAGTCATCATCATAATCATCATAATCATCATAATCATTATCATAAAACTTTATTTAATAAATATAGCCACAAATGGGAGACTGGCAGCAGGAGAATGAAAGCCAGTAATAATAATTGACATAATATGAGTTTCTGTGTGAAAAATACTAATTTTTTATCTATTTTGTCCTCAAGAGGTCTAACTCACAGAACACCAAATATATGTAAATGCATAAATGTATAGTCTAAATCTGAATGAGCCAGTACACATTTGGAAGAAAAGCATAAGAATAGTCAAACTGAGATTTTTTTTTTTTATTCAATAGCATTTATGTGAACACTTCCAAAGTCTGTGTTATGTGGCTGCTTCATACTGAGGATAAGTGTCTCCAGCCCTCAGGAGTGAGTCATTCCATAAAGGGCAGGGTGAGGGGTTCTCCTTAGGTTCTACTTTGGGGAGAATGAACAAGCAATGAAAAAGCTTGGACACATGTTATCTTTTCTAGGCATTGCTCCATACATTCCTATAACCACCCTTTGTGAGAATTTCCCCCAGCATCTAGTGCTGCTTTTCTACCAGTATTAGACAACTATACACATGCATTATGAATACACAGAGAACAACACATGAGTCCAAACCAGTGACATCTATTCAATGATAATTAAATATCAACCTAAAATAGGTGAAGTGGAAAAAATGAAAAGAAATAAAGATCACTGTTATAATAGAGATTTAGAAATAAAATTGGGGCAAGAAAGGATAACACAGGTATTGAATTCACTTACATTTAGGGAAGGGGATAAGGTAGACTAGGAAGAATTCATAGTTTGCTTGGGAAATTATAGCAACCTAAGAGTAGGAGAGAGAATGTTCATACCTAATATAAACTTTAAATAAAGACCCACAGTCAGTGTTCTTATTGTGTAAACTAAAAATGACCTGGGCGGATCACAATACTGTGTTTATGGAATGAGAAATGGAAAATGAATCTTAGTAAAGTTGGCTTAAATCAAATTAAAATCTTTCAATGCAAGGACTGGGGGTTTATAATTTTTCTCTTATAAGCATAATTTCATTGATAAAATTTAATTAGGTCACCATTACAATCATCTATAAGTTTTGAAACTTTATTCCTGAAAACAAAATGTTAAAAATAAGAAGCAGAAGTAGCAGAGTTGAAGGAAGTATGAGCTGAGGAGGCCTGAGTATGCCTTGGAGGTGAGCATGGAAGAAGAGAGGTGGAATTGATTTGATTGAAAGGATAGGATTAGAAGACAAGAAGGAATAAAGAGCCGGAGAGGAGTTGGAGTTTCTAGAATCTGTGTGTGAAGCCATTAACTAAAACAAGACAGGTTTAGAAATGGAGGAGGAGCATAAGAAATTTATCTGTTATGCCTTGTTGGATTGTATTTCAACACACTCAGAACTTCAGATAACCGGGACCTTGAAGAAATGATGAGGTGTTTATCTAAGTTAAATTTTTGAATGGAAAGACTTTCCACTTTTCCTTCTATCATCTCACACACCTTCATCTCTAGGGAGAAAAAATCTTTGAATACCTACTAGACTTTAAAAGCAGATACTGTGTAAATTTTTATACTTGGGAACTCATCCCAATATTCTATACTTCAAAAAAACAACCACTGATACACACAACATATATTTACTATTTGAAGGCTGATGGGTGGCAAATACTTACAATGCTAGAGGACATCTAAAAAGGCCCCAAATCACCTCCCCCTGGTGTTCAGGAGCTTGGATACACTTCTTGATTTGTGTCAGTGCTAAACTATTGAGTTACTTTTCCTTAATGTTGTTGTTGTTGTTGTTGTATTGGGAATTGAACCCAGAGGCATTCTACCTCCGAGCTACATACCCAGACTGATATTATTTCTTATTTGGATACAGGGTCTCACTAGATTGCTTAGAGTCTCACTAAATTGCTGAGGCTATCCTTGAACCTTTAATTCTTCAGTCTCAGCCTTCCAAGCACTAGGATTACAAGCACATGCCATCACTTTCAGCTAATTTTTTTATTAATTTAAATTTTACTTTTATTCTATTTTTAAAAATTTGTATTATAATCACACATCATAATGAAGTTCAGAGTGACAGAGATATACATGCATATAGCACTTGGTGATCTTCCTCCTGGCTTCACCCTACCCTCTCCCCTTCCGTGTACATGATATTGACATTGGCATTGATAATTTTGTATATGTACATCCTGTCAGTTTAAATGTTTCCTCCATCACATCTCCCTTCCCCATCCCACCTCCCTCTTCTAGCCTGGCTCCATCACTCCAGTGGAGTTGGATAAAACTTAGTGACTCACTTCTTCTTTTTTTTTTTTTTTTCAGTACTGGGGATTGAACTCAGGGGCATTCTACCTCCGAACTATACCCCCAGCCCTATTTTTTATTCTTTATTTTGAAACCAGGTCTCACTAAGTTGCGGAGTGCCTCACTAGGTAGCTGAGGCTGGCCGAGAACCCGAATCCTCCGGTCTCAGCCTCCCGAATGCTGGGATTACAAGCGTGTGCCACCATGCCCTGCTAGTGACTCACTTCTAATGAACAGAATGTGGCTAAGGTGATGGAATACCACACTCTTGCCATCTGCTTTCTTGGTCAGAGGAAAGGCAGCAGTCATGTTATCAACTTCACTATATAGAAGTTCAAGTGGCAAGGAGCTAACATCTCTGGTCAACAGCTAGTGGGAATCTGGGGAATGCCAAAAAGGCATGTGGATAAGCTAGGAGGTGGATCTCCATGTAGGAAATCACTGAGATGTAGGTGGCCCCTATAAGCTCTTTTGTTTAAGCCTCAGGAGAGATCCTCACCGGAGAACTGTTCACAGACACTATGAGATGATAAATGGTCATTGTTAAATGGTCAAATGTCTACAGATACTTTGCAATATAGTAATATAAATTAATGGTACATTAACTAAAACAAAGAGTAAATTCTATACACAAATAGAAATTCATAGGGGGATTTAGAATCCTAATACTTTTCTCTATCCTGCATTAAATTTTTTTTTATAATTAATTAATTTTTTTAGCATGGATTTTTATACATTTCTTGGGTACAACAGGGTTAATTACACATTTTTGTTGGGTACAAGCTAGTACAGGTAAAGACATCCATGCACATATTTCTCATTAACCCTTCCCCAATTAAAATTAAAATTTTTATCTGTATAAATAAGACCATAACCAAACTATCAGTGATTGGTATTTTATGATAGGACCATAGCCAAACTGTCAACTATTTGTATTTTATATTAAGAAGCCTAAAAGTATTTTTATTTTATGCCCAAGATTTGTTGTTCCACCTGTGAGGATCCTGGGTAAAATTTGATCCCAGTAGGAAATGGCAGTAAAGAGATGAAGATGCTGTGGTACATATAATAGATATACCTATTATTAGGTTAAATTGTGTGGGAACTTTTTAAACATCTTTCCTCCCTTCACACTCTGATAAACTCAAAGTCTCATAGAATATATTTGGATATAGTTTTTTTTGGATAATTAGTTTAAAGATAATGTTGTAATGATCAGCTTGACCAGCCACTGAATTGTTTTAGTTCCCAGGATTATTAAACTACATCTTTCTGAATTAAAAAAAAATAAAAATATATAGTTATATATACTGTGAGTTTCTGAAGTCTTTTAAATAAAAAAAGTCAATGAATGTCAGCTCCTTCAGATCTAGGCACTTAGCCCCTCCTCTGAGCAGCAGATATGCAGAGGACAGTGAGATCTCTGATCAAGAAGGGCTTCTATGGAGTCCTTGATCACTAGTTGGGAAACACCTGGGCATTAAAGAGTCTAGACTTCTTCAACTTGTTTATTCAATGAAAAAATTAAAGCCATATACAGACAGAGAGCAAGTTTTGCTGTATAATATTTAAAAATAGGATTCTAAGACAAAATTGTAGAGGCAAGTACTTCTACAGTATAAAAAATGACAGGCATAATTACCTATGAAGGAAACTATGAATTAAATGGTTTATAATATTTTTAGCTGACAGTTTTGCAGATTTAGGCTAATATCTACCTCAAGTTACAGATGCCTGCTGCTCTGTTTCCAGTGGGAGGGGTGATCTGGGGTGTCCCAGGTGTTCTTGATCACTGTGGATCCTGCGGGAATGTGTGTGTGTGTGTTATGTTTTATTTGTTTTTACTTGGTTTTCGTTTTGTATTGCCTTGATTTATTTATTTTTGTTTGGATGATTGGTTGCTTTGTTATTTTTTGCTTAGTTTGTTGAATCTCCTCATCCCTTTTACAAGCTTCCCTCCCTCTCTCCCATCTATATTCTTCTCTCAACACTTTTTCTCTTCTCTTTTCTTTTTCCTTTTTTTCCCTGTCTCATATCAAGACCATATCATACTACTACACTTAAAACTCTATGTTGACTACCATAATCCCCCGACATAACTACCTTCCCTAATCTTTACAATATATCACCTCAACACACTCAACCTCTTATTCCACTGGACCACACCCTCTACTTTACCCTATTCTTGCAATCATCACTGTGACTTCTCACCCAACCTTTACTACTGAACACAACCTGTTCCTTTATATACCATCAGACACCTCTAAATCCCCACTGCAGAGATTGGATGAGAAAACTTGCATGAGCAGCAAAGATATAAATTTAAGAACAGGGGAACCATGGGAAGGAAAAATAGCAAAGAGCCGGGCATGGTGGTGCACGCTTGTAATCCCAGCATTCGGGAGGCTAAGACCAGAGGATCTGGGTTCATGGCCAGCCTCAGCTACCTAGTGAGGCACTCCGCAACTTAGTGAGACCCCGTTTCAAAATAAAGAATAAAAAAAATAGGGCTGGGGGTATAGCTTGGAGGTAGAAT
>PVLC010043147.1:0-12662 GCA_004027655.1 Graphiurus murinus | reverse complement strand
CCCCCCCCCCCCCCCCCCCCCGGTACTGGGGATTGAACTCAGGGGCATTCTACCTCCGAGCTACAGCCCCAGCCCTATTTTTTATTCTTTATTTTGAAACCGAGTCTCACTAAGTTGCGGAGTGCCTCACTAGGTAGCTGAGGCTGGCCGCGAACCCAGATCCTCCGGTCTCAGCCTCCCGAATGCTGGGATTACAAGCGTGCGCCACCACGCCTGGCTTGAGTCTTTCTATCACAGCCATCCTAAAGGTGTGAAGTGGTTTCTTATTGTGGCTTTGATTTGCATTTCTGATGACAAATGATACTGAGCATTTTTTGCATGTGCTTATTGTCCCTTTGTATATTTTGTTTAAAGAAATATCCATGCGGATCCTTTGACCGTTTTCAGTTGGGTTATTTATCTCTTTTCATTATTGAGTTAAGGATTTCTTTATATATTTGGGCAGAAGAATTTTGATACCTGAAAATGGCTGATCTGAGCTGCCCCAGAATTGCAGATGGAGGGATATCTGGATTTAGAATTTTAGTGTTAAGGTTTAAGGCCCACCAGATGGCACTATTTTAAAAGATAAAGGTGTTGCAACAGCTTTGAGACCAGCACTTAGGCTTTTCTGTGTACTGTGGGAATTGTAGTTCCTGGGGCTTTTGAGGCTTAAGAAAAGGCCAACCCATAAGTTGAGGCTAATAGATCACTCGCTGGTCCATAAAGACCAGGACAGGAGGACTGTAGGGGAGTGACACCGAAAACTACTTGTTTCTTTATGTAAATTGAAGCAGCTTCCCAGGAAAATGAGTCCCAAAAGGACATTAAATTCCCATTTAGCCCTCCTCATGTAGGTATGCTTTTAAGTTGTTCTGGCTTATCCAGCCTGTTTTCTTGTGGCCAGCTCTTTATTTTATTTTGTGGTACTGGGGATTGAACTCAGGGGTGCTTTACCACTATAGGGCCTTGCTAAGTTGCTGAGGCTGGCCTCAAACCTACAGTCCTCCTCAGCCCCCCACGTACTGAGATTACAGGCATGCGCCGCGATACCTGGCTATAGCCAGCTCGTGTGTGTGTGTGTGTGTGTGTGTGTGTGTGTGTGTGTGTGTGTACTGGGGATTGAACCCAGGGACATTCTACTTCTGAGCTATACTCCCAGCCCTTTTTTTATTTTGAAATGATCTCACTTCTCACTAGATTGCTGTGTCTGTCCTCCAACCTGTGATTCCCCTGTGTCTCAGCCTCCCAAGTACTAGGATGGCCAGCTCTTTATTTTATTTTATTTATTTATTTATTTGCGGTACTGGGGATTGAACTCAGGGGCATTCTACCCCCAGCCCTATTTTTTTTTTTTTTATGCTTTATTTAGAAACAGGGTCTCACTAAGTTGCGGAGTGCCTTACTAGGTAGCCGAGGCTGGCCTTGAACCCGGATCCTCTGGTCTCAGCCTCCCAAATGTTGGGATTACAAATGTGTGCCACCATGCCCAGCTGGCCAGCTCTTTAAATTCAGCATTTTTGGCTGAGCGTGGTGGCGCATGCCTATAATCCCAGTACTTGGGAGACTGAGACAGGAGGATCGCAGGTTGGCAGCCAGCTTCAGCTGCCTAGTGAGGCCCTCCACAACTTAGAGAGACCCTGTTTCAAAATAAAGAATAAAAAATAGGACTGGGGATGTAGCTCGGAGGTAGAATGCCCCTGGCTTCAACCCCCAGGACTGAAAGGAAAAAAAAAATTCAACATTTTCTCACATACCTATTTTGCATCTACACAGTCCACAAAACAGTCTCAGAAAGACCACTGCGAGTGCTTTTACCACAGATGGTCTGTAAAAGGAGTGATTTGTATTCAAGAGACCAAGTCCTGCAGGATCCTCTGAAGCTTCGCTTTTTCTTTTGTCTTTGATGGTGTTCCTGTTGATGCTGGGTGACCCCGTATTCACTGAGAATATGGGACCTTCGCGGGCTCCCCGTGGTTTCATGATTTGCCTAGTGACCCACAATCTTTGAGGGCCCAGGTGAGGACAGTCCATCTTTTTGACATTGTTGGGGCTCCTGGGTGCCATCTGATGATGTGTGCAGAGCACATCATTGTTTGCCTACATGGACCCCTTCCTTGCTCCATTTGTCCTCCTTACTGGACCCGTGTTCCCCAGTCTCCGCAGATCTGGCCCTCACTACCCTTAGGCTCCTTTGCCTGTCTGCCATCGCTATTTTTTTTTTTTATGGTACTGGGGATTGAACTCAGGGCATTCTACCTCCGAGCTATACCCCCAGCCCTATTTTTTATTCTTTATTTTGAAACAGGGTCTCCCTAAGTTGTGGAGGGCCTCACTAGATAGCTAAGGCTGGCCTGAAACCTGGATCCTCCGGTCTCAGCCTCCCAAAGGCTGGGATTACAAGCGTGCGCCACCACGCCCGGCTATGTCTGCCATCTCTTAAAGCATGGCTCCCCATTCCCATTTTTTTTTTTTTTTGGCGGTACTGGGGATTGAACTCGGGGATGTTCTACCTCCAATCTACACCCCCAGCCCTGTTTTTTATTCTTTATTTGGAAACAGGGTCTCACTAAGTTGCGGAGGGCCTCACTAGGTAGCTGAGGCTGGCCACGAACCCGGATCCTCTGGTGTCAGCCTCTCAAATGCTGCCAAACTTTTTTTTTTTTAATTTTTGGAAATAGGGCCTCACTAAGTTGGGGAGAACCTCACTAAATTTCTGAGGCTGTCTACAAACTTATGATCCTCCTGTCTCAGCCTCCCAAGTACTGGGATTACAAGTGTATGCCACCACACCCGACTTCTTATTCTTTTTCTATGTGTGTATGGGGTACTGCAGACTGAACCCAGGGAGTCCTACCTCTAAACTACACCTCCACCCTATTTTATTCTGAAATAGGGTCTCACTAAGTTTCTGGGGCTGGCCTTGAACCTGCGATCCTCCTGTCTCTAGCCTCCCAAGTACTGGGATTACAGGTGTGTACCACCATGCCTGGCTAATTTTTTCATATTCTTATTCAGATATGGTCAGGGAAGCAGGATAAAAGACATTCCCCAGGTGCAACTCAGTCGCCCCAGCAGCTTTTGGGGGTTCAGTCCTGTACTGTTAGTCTCTGTCCCTTGCCGCAGTCTCAAGGCCCGTTTCCCAGGACCGTGTGGGGCACCGTGCTTGTGTGCTCACCGGCAAGTGGCGCTCTTGCCTGGCATTTCGTCCTGACATGGGCAGACCCTTCCCTAGCACTCGGAGCTCTTCACAGTTTCCTGCCTGGCCTGGCTTTTAAATGTCCTGCCCAGCCTGGGCATCGGAAAATGCACCAGACGTGGCCCGGGTACCTCCACCCAGAGCAGAGACGGGAAAGGAGGCCTCAGACCCAGGCCTGACTGGCTGTTTAACAAGGCCACGGTGCAGACAAAACAGGGAAATGTCAAGGCTGTAGAGTGGTGGAGAGCGCCTGTTTTGATAGCAAATGTGTGACAGAATCCGTGTTATAATCTCAGACAAGGGTGATAAATCAATGCCAGATCATATTGGCAGCCACATCTAATCACTTTTTTTTTTTTTTTAACTGTTTAAACTCCGTAAAGATACTGTTTTATGTTTTTTGTTTTGTACTGGGGATTGAACTGGGGAAGAGGGCGATCTACCTCTGAGCTATACCCCCCAACACCCCTTTTTTAAAATTCTGAAACAGTTTCACTAAGTTTCTGAGGATCTCATTAAATTGCTGAGGCTGGCCTCGAACCTGCAATCATCTTGTCTCAGCCTCCCAAGTACTGAGATTCCAGGCATGTGCTTGGCAAGGGTTTTCACCTGTTTGATTCATTATCATATTCCAAGTGCCTAGAATAGTGCCGGGCATACAATGGGGATTCAAATCATTCAGTGGGAAGACGTTTTTGGCCTTGGTTTAGTAAATGCAATCGTGGAAGTGCAATTTGGGGTCCTCGGTATTTAAGCATTAATGATAGCAAATGAACTTTATGCAAATAACTGATATGATCTGGAAAACAAAAATAATATGTTTAGAATGAAACCAGAGACCACTTCCCCCTACCATGCACACACACCAAGTCCTCTGGAATTTTTGTAGTTTAATGAAAACACAGGGCACAGATTTTTCCTCTTCTTGAAGGAAATGTTTGGAGTTCCTGTTGAATACACAAGCAAGCTGCTTAATTAGGTTAATTAATTGGAGAGAGAGGATGGGAAATGCTCCTGAGAGCTTTACTTTCTGCCTGTGTACCGCTCACATGCACACATGTGGGAGAGTCCTCCTTCCTTTGTGTGTGTGTGTGTGTGTTTGGTAATGGGTAGAATCCAGAGGTCTTCCTCTGACTTACTGCCCCCATCCCAGCCCTATTTTAGTTTGAAACAGTGTCTTGCTAAGTTGCTGAGGCTGACCTGGAACCTGTGATCCTCCTGTCTGCCTCCCACGTACTGGGATTACAGGCTTGCACCGCCATGCCTGGCCCCACTCACCCCTTCTTAGAGACTTTACCCCATTCAGACACCAGCTTCAGATTTGGGTGCCTCGTGCTGGCCTGGAGCAGCACAGGGCGGGGGTGCTGGGGCGTGTGTAGTTATTAAAGCAGAAGGTATTGGAAATCTGTCGGGTCACAGAGCCTTCAGCCCTGGGAAACCCCTTTGATCAGCTGTGCCCTTGGGCTCGGGGACTGGCGGAGGCAGACCAGCATGTCCTGTTCCTCCCGCATCCCTGGAGAGTGCGCGCTCCCTCCCCCAGCTTTAATCAGGAGCCGTTGATTACTCTGCAGAGCGGGGCAGACCTTGAGTGGTGATATGAAAACCAAGCCAATCAATCAGCCTTAGCAGGAATGGTGCGAGCTGGTCTCGCTGCCTTCTGAGCCTCTTGACGTTATTTTAAACCCTCCTTCTGAAAAATCTTTCTTGCAGAAAGGAAGAGGTTTTATCAGAATGTCAGCATCACGCAGGGTGAAGGTGAGTGTCTGAAACTTTGACTGCCTCCTTTCTTTTTGTGAATGGCTGGAGCCATTTTTCATCTCCAGCCGGTTCGGTGGCGAGATTATCCTTCGAGCTCTTGTCAGCTCTGCCTCTGTAAGGGACCAGGGTTGTCTTTGTCTGCATCGGTTCAAGTGGCTAAATATAGGAGCGGTCACTCGATTCCACTTCACAGTCCCTGAGAGTTTTTCGTTTGATCTTCCAAGGTGGCTTTGAGATAAACCTGGACCACAGGAAGCTGAAAACTCCCCAAGCCAAGCTCTTTACCGTCCCCAGCGAGGCGCTGGCGGTCGCCGTGGCCACTGAATGGGACTCGCAGCAGGACACCATCAAGTTCTACACCATGCACCTGGTAACAAGACCGCAGCACAGACGCACACCCCGCCACCTACCAGGGGCCTTCCTGGGCTGCCTGGCCAAAATTTAGACTCCTTTCCAAATTGCAACAAGGCTCTGGGGGCGGGGAGGAAGCTCCCGTCTGCCCGAGCTGCAGCCACAAGCACCTCCAGCCGGTCACTGAGCAGCCGCGCTCTTTGCCTGACTGGGCTGGGCACCTGCAGGTTCCTCTGCTTGAGCACCATGCCGGGTGGTGGGTTCCTCTGTTCAGGAAAGAGGTCACCTTTGCTGACTGCCCAACTCTCATTTTCTATTAACTCACTGGTCATTTGTTCCATCAGCACTTAGATAACTTGTAAGGGCCCATTTTATGTTTGCACGTTTGTTGTCTGTCTCATCCACCAGTGAAGTCTGGTTGGATGCAGGAGTCACGAGGCAGGTAGATAAGGTGAAGACTCCCTGCGGAGCCAGCCCCGCCCCACACAGCGGGCTCACTGAGGTACTGTGCACCGAGGAGGGCAGGCTGAGCCTGCAGCCTCCACACTGGGGCCGAGGGCAAGTTGCTGCCCCTTTCAGAGCCCATGTCCCACATCGTAGAAGATGAGTGAGAACAGGACCCAACCATGAAACTGTGATCAGAATTGGGATGCGACGATGCATAGAAAACCCTCAGCATTGAAGCGGAGATAGGAGGAATTCAGGTTCAAGGCCAGCGTGCAGTAACTTAGCAAGACCTTGTCTCAAAAAATTAAAAGGCTTGGAGGTATAGCCCAAAGGTAGTACCCTCCCTGTGTTCAATCCCAGTATTGCAACAAACAAAAAAACAAAACTGGGTGTGGTGGTACACACTTATACTCCCAGTACTTGAGAGGCTAAGACAGGAAGGAGAATGGCAGGTTCAAGGCCAGCCTCAGCAACTTAGTGAGACACTGTTTCAACATCAAAAAGAAGCCGGGCGTGGTGGCGCACGCTTGTAATCCCAGCATCCAGGAGGCTGAGACCTGAGGATCTGGGTTTGAGGCCAGCCTCAGCTACCTAGTGAGGCACTCCACAACTTAGTGAGACTCGGTTTCAAAATAAAGAATAAAAAATGGGGCTGGGGGTATAGCTCGGAGGTAGAATGCCCCTGAGTTCAATCCCCAGTACCGCAAAAAAAAAAAAAAAAAAAAAAAAACCATCAAAAAGAAAACAGGGCTGTGCGTAACAGCTCAGAGGTAGAGCCCCCTGGATTCAACCAGGGCATCACAAAAGAAAGAAAACCCTCGGCGTGGTCCCTGAAGCAGCGCAGGCGCTGAGTCAGACTGAGCTCCTGGCTCACTTCCTGGTCATTTCTGGGCTCAACCTGGCACGGACCCCGGTGGCGTCTTTGCATGCCACAGCCCAAGGAGGTGCCGCCTGCTCCTTGACTATCGGATCAAATTAGGGTGGTTGAGACTACAAACAAGTAGAGTAACCTAAGAAATCTCTTGTTCTGTTTTTTCGGTACTGGGATTGAATCCAGGGACATTCTACCTGCGAGCTACACCCCCAGCTCTCCACTTTTTTTTGTACTGGCGATTGAACCCAGGGGCATTTTACCTCTGAGCTACATCCTCGGCTCTCTTTTATTTTATCTTGAAACAGGGTTTTGCTAAATTGCTGAGGCTGGTCTCAAACCTGTGATCTTCCTGTGATCCAAGTACAACACGCCTGGCCCCAGCTCTTTTTTTTTGGTACTGGGGATTGAACCCAGGGTCATTCTACCTCCGAGCTATACCCCCCAGCCCTATTTTATTCTCTATTTATTTTTATTTTTTAATATTTTGCACTACTGGGGATTGAACTCGAGCATTCTACCTCTGAGCAACACCCCCAATCCTATTTTTTTATTCTTTATTTTGAAACAGGGTCTCACTAAGTTGCGGAAGCTGGCTGTGAACCCAGATTCTGTGGTCTCAGCCTCCCAAGTACTGGGATTACAATCGTGCACCACCACACCTGGTTACTGTATGTTTTGAAACTGTCTCACTAAGCTGTGGAGGGCCTCACAAGTTGCTGAGGCTAGTCTCAAACCTTCGATCTTCCTGTCTCAGCCTCCCAAGTACTAGGATTACAAGCATGCGTCACCATGCCTGGCTCTTATTTATTCATTTATTTAGTTAGTTTTGAGGTACTGGGGATTTAACCCAGTAGCTTTTTTTTTTTTTTTTTTTTTTTGCAATACTGGGGATTGAACTCAGGGACATTCTACCTCCAAGCTGCCCTTTTATTTTTGAAACAGGGTCTTGCTAGGTTGCTAGGAGTCTCCCTACATTGCTGAGGCTGGCCTCAAAACTGCAATCCTCCTGCCTCAGCCTCCCAAATGCTGGGATTACAAATGTGTACCACCACACCCTGCTAGGAGGATGTATTTAATATCCCTGGGCCTTAGTTTTCACATTTCTGAAATGGGCATTCTAATAGTACCTGCCGCAAATCATTGCGAGGATTCAATTAGTAAAGCGCGTGAGGCTTGGGAAGCTGCTGGGATCCCAGGCTCACGTGGAGCTTCGCGCACAGAGCTCGGCTGTCAGGCGGACGCTGTCAGCAGACCCGCTGCCGCCCCGCGCTGAAGACACCTCAAGCCCAGGCCTCACCGTGGCGCCGCCTGGTTGTCACCCTGGGCCCAGCAGGTGCTGATGCGGTGCTTTCTGCTTTTGATTCAGACGACACTGTGCAACACGTCCCTGGACAATCCCACCCAGCGCAGCAAGGATCAGCTGATCCGGGCGGCCGTGAAGTTTCTGGACACTGACACCGTCTGGTAACTGACATTTAGACGCGCAGTCCCCGGGGCCGGGCCCTCCCTGGGCTGTTGGGCCTCGTTTGCCCACAAAGTCCTGGGTGGAAGGAGAGGCTGGCTCTTTCCGAGGGCTTCGTGAGGTGGGGAGGCAGCCTGCTTGACGTCCGCCCTTCTATCCTCTACAGAGCTTTAGGAGGCCAGGCGAGCTGGTGCACACCTCTAATCCCAGTATTTAGGAGACTGAGACAGGAGGATTGTAGGTTTGAGGCCAGCCTCCGCAATGTAGCGAGACTCTTAGCAACCTAGCGAGACCCTGTTTCAAAACAGTAAATAAAAAGGGCTAGAGGCCCCTGGGTCCAATCTCCAGGGATGGAGACACAACACAACACACACACACATACACACACACAACTAACTCACTCTCTCTCTCTCTCTCTCTCTCCATCTCGGGCCACCAGAGCACAGCTCCCTGGGCTGGGGGAGGTGGAACGGAGGTGCACGCAGTCTTCGCAGGCTCCAGCCCCCAGCAGGCCCCCCGACCCTGAGTCCTGCCCAGTAGCAGGTTCTCAGCTGGGCATCCCTGCCGTTACAGAGGGTGACCGGAGCTAGCTGCTCCACCCCCCAATTCTCCTCCTGTCTCTATCCTTTGGGGAATTAATTGGTCAGTGACATGGAAGGGACATTGAAGAAACAACTGCACCGTGCCTGTGAGCCCAGTGCTCTAGGCTCCTGCGTCGTCTCAGTGATGACGCAGAAAGGTGGTCGAGGTGCCCTGGAAGGAGCAGCCATGTGCCAACTGTGTGTGTGTGTGTGTGTGTGTGTGTGTGTGTGGTACTAGGGATTGAATCCAGGTATAGTCTACAGCTCCAGCCCTTTATATTATAATTTTTTTTTTTTTTTCAGTACTGGGGATGGAACCCAGGGGTATTCTACCTCCAAGCTACACCCCCAGCCCTATTTTTTATTCTTTATTTTGAAACAGGGTCTCATTAAGTTGCAGAGGGCCTCACTAAGTAGCTGAGGCTAGCTGCCAACCTGCAATCCTCCTGTCTCAGCCTCCCAAGCACTGGGATTACAAGCGTGCATCAACACACTTGGTTTCTAGCCCTTTATTCATTTATTTATTTATTCATTAATTCATTTATTTACAGTGCTGGGGATTGAACTCAGGGGCATACTACCTCTGAGCTACACCCCCAGCCCTATTTTTTATTCTTTATTTTGAAACAGGGTCTCACTAAGTTGCAGAGGGCCTCACTAGGTAGCTGGGGCTGGCCGAGAACCCGGATCCTCCGGTCTCAGCCTCCCGAATGCTGGGATTACAAGCCACCACACCCGGCTCTTTATTTTTTATTTTGAAACGGGGTCGCTAAGTTGCTGAGGCTGGTCTCAACCCTGCGATCCTCCTGTGTAAGCCTCCTGAGTAGTGGGATCACAGTCATGCGCCACTGTACCCCAAGGCCGACTTTGAGCTTGGAGTGGAAAGCCCACTCCAGTTGTGTGAGGGGCTTCGTTGCTTGCAGGGGGCGGGCAGACCTAGCTCAGGCACAAAGGGGTTTCTTGAAAACTCCAGGGGTCTGGATAGGAAATGAAGGAAGGTTGGACCACAGGGGAGAAAGTGGATGGGATGCCAGCTCTCTTCCCTCCTCCTCTGCCCACTGGGGGAGAATGGGGAAAGAAAGTCTGTCCCCCCATTTGCCCCTCCAGCAGCCCAGCTCAGTGCCCCCTGGGGCTCCCATCCCATGAGGCTTTGCAGCTTGTCTCTCCTTACCAGACTCATCTCTGTGTATCTTGGTCACAACAAGTGGCGCAGCCTGGCTTGTAGGCTGGCCCCCTGATCGGGCGGGTGGGCCCCTGTGGTGTCTTCGTAGCCTGTGGCCAGGAGCGTGGTGTCTGGAGGGGAGGACACTGGTGCTGGGACTGACCTGCTGGCAGAGCGAGTGTCCACGTCGGCAGGTGCGGGGCGCGGCTGCAGTCACTAGCTGGCATCTGCTTTCCAGTGGTGCTCGCGTGGGCTGCAGGCCTGCACCTGCCAGAGCTCTGGGGTGTTCAGGGCAGTGGCTCACAAACTTGGGTGTACACTAGGCTCCCCTGGAGGGTTTGTTAGGACGCAGATGGCCGCCCCCGCTCCAGAGGTTCTGGTCTCAGCAGGTGTGGGATATGGCCAGGGAATGTGCTTGGTCAGTGCCCCGGTCAGGCCCGCACCACAGGCTCCAAGGCCATGCGCTTTGAGAACCACAGCGGGAGGGGGCCAGGCGGGCGCTGGGGTGGTGGCGGGGAAGCTTTTGCTGATGCCCTTTGTGTTTTTCCTTTCCTCTCACTGAATGGAGAAATTGTACTTTTTTATTAATGAAGGTGGTTTTTACAATGAATTAGCTACAGGGTGGAAGAGCCAGAGACATTAGTGGAACTCCAAAAGAACGAATGGGATCCAATCATAGAATGGGCGGAAAAAAGGTAAGGCGTGCAGGAGCACGGGGGCGGGCCCCGTGGTGGGTCGCATGCTGGGGCCCAGGGTCCTGGGCACCCAAAGCCCTCAGCTAACCTGCTTCTGAGTTCAGAGCATGCTCGGATTTGGCTCCCTGCAGATATCTGGGGGTGGGGTCACACTGGGGGAAAATGTTCCTCCAGTTCATGTCACAAACCGAGTATGAGCACCTGCTACTGCTCGCGCTGCTCTGAGCACAGGGACGGCTCAGTGCTCAGAACGCACAGCAGCCCGGCGCCCTTCCTGCAGAGGGTCAGAGCAGCACTGTCAGTCAGAATCGACTCTGCCTCTGTTAGCTCTGTGACTTCGGGCTGGTGACTTGACCTCTCTGAGCTTTGGCTTCCTTGTCTGGAAAAGGGGCTAATCATTCCTACCTCCCCTGGCGTTGTGAGGAATAAGTGAGTTGATACATTTAGCACCCAGTATGTGTGCAAATTTTGGCAGTTATATTTTACCTTTGTCACAATTACTGTACTATTAAATAAAATTACAGGATAGCCTGTCAGACAGGCATGCACACCGAGAGAAGTCAAGGTGCCATCTGCAGTATCACAGGTGACATCCTGTGGATGTGTGTGGTTTCTAGAAATCAATGATGCCCGGTATTTCTCCTTGACAGGAAGATTCTTGAGTGCAAAATTGAACAGACTATTGATGTGATGGCAAAATAAATTCCATCTCATTCTGAGGGGAATGTGAAGGCCCTGCCTTGTCCATTGTATTTATAAGCTGATGGGGGAGGGGGGGCACGTGCGTGTGCACGTGTATGTGTGTGTGTGGTGTTTACTGGGAATTGAACATAGAGGTATTCTACCTGCAAGCAAGCTATATCCCTAGCCCTTTTTTTCGTTTTGAAACAGGGTCTCAGTAGGTTGCTAAGTCTCCCTACATTGCTGAGGCTGTCCTCAAACTTGCAATCCTCCTGTCTCAGCCTCCCAAGTACAGGGATCATGGCATGTGCCACCACATGTGGCCAAAAGGTGAAAAAAGCAAGTTACCTGCACGTTGGAAGGAGGTTGCAGGCACACGAGTTAGGTCAGGAGGGCACGTAGTAGCAGATGCTCCCCGACTCCCCAGGACTTGCCCCTCGGCCATACGCTCCGAAGGGCCACACAAGCTCCACAGTGTTAGTCAAAAACAGGGTGCTCTGGGCCACAGCATGCAGGCGCACGCTGAAGCCTTTCCTTTCAGGTACGACATTGAGATCGGCTCCTCCACCAGCATCATGGGACCCAGCATCCCTGCTAGGACGCGGGAGGTGCTCGCCAGCCACCTGGCGTCTTACAACACGTGGGCCCTACAAGGTAAGCAGGTGCTTCCGTAGGCCCAGGGTGCCTGGGTGCGGTGGGCTCTAGGCCCTGGGTGCCCTGAGGCCAACCCTTGGCCCAGCACTCTAGGCTCCCACCCTTCCAGTGAAGAAGTCTCAAGGTCAAGTCTCAAGGCCTGCCTCTGGTCATACGCCAGTCTGTGAGCCAGTCCCTGGGCGGGGTTGGCCGGGTTCAGGTCCCGTGCCCACTCGGCACTGCACACAGGCAGGCCAGCCAGGGAAAGCCTGCATGCTCTTCCAGAAGCCCGGTGTTCGGTTGGGCCCCTCTGCTCCTCTCTGAGGGTGAAGGGTCACAAGGGCTGGATTGGTGCAGCTGCTCTGCTTAGGGCTTGTGTCCAGCGTGGCTTGTGTCCCCTCAGGGATTGAGTTTGTAGTGACCCAGCTCAAGTCCATGGTGCTGACCTTGGGCCTGATTGACCTACACCTGACCGTGGAGCAGGCCGTGCTGCTGTCCCGCCTGGAGGAGGAGTACCAGGTGAGTGCTGCCGTGGCCCTGTGCCCCCCTTCCAGGTCGCCAGCCTCATTGGGGGGGGAGGTGGCCAAGCTATCTTTTTTTTTTTTTTTTTTTTTTTTGGTGGTACTGGGATGGAACCCGAGGGCATTCTACCTCAGAGCAATGGCCCCAGCCCTATTTTTTATTCTTTATTTTGAAATAGAGTCTCACTAAGTTGCAGAGGGCCTCACTAAGCAGCTGAGGCTGGCCACGAACCCGGATCCTCCTGTCTCAGCCTCCCGAATGCTGGGATTACAAGCGTGCGCCACCACGCCCGGCTCCTATTTTTTATTCTTTATTTTG
>PVLC010043146.1:0-12623 GCA_004027655.1 Graphiurus murinus | reverse complement strand
GGTACTGGGGATTGAACTCAGGGGCATTCTACCTCCGAGCTACACCCCCAGACCGATTTTTTATTCTTTATTTTGAAACCGAGTCTCACTAAGTTGCGGAGTGCCTCACTAGGTAGCTGAGGCTGGCCTCGAACCCGGATCCTCCAGTCTCAGCCTCCCGAATGCTGGGATTACAAGCGTGCGCCACCACGCCCGGCTCCAAACATAACTTTTAAGACAGGGTCTAACTCTGGTAAGGATGGGGCAGACAGGGGAGGAAAGAAGATAGCTTATGAATATATCTTGAAAGAATTTAAAGATAGCAAAGTATTAACAATTATAGCATATTTCTGTGTTTTGAAATAGTAACTAAGAAAAAATAGGGGCTTCCCACCCATTCATAAGCATCATGCTCTTCCTAGAGGTCGACTAGACCCTAAGCCCTTGGAAGTCTTATTTTAGTAGCTGGAGAAAACAATGCTTATAACAGCCTAATAGCAATCTACCAAATGCACATGTAGACTGAGTTTCAACAGGTCTAAAGTGCACAAGAAAGCTCCCTCAGCTTACACGTATGGTCTGATTAATACGGTGGGCGGGTGGGGATTCCTATGACCACCCAATGGAAGAAGAAAAAGCTCAGGCTTGGTTAAGTTGGCTTGGAATGTGGGCACAAGTGGCAAATGGACTACTGAAGCTCACTTTGAGGTGGTCCTTGAAGCACAGAAGGGTGTACATTTGATTGGCATGTACATTTGGGTTGGTGTACATTTGGTTGGCCCACATGGTTGTTGCCTTCATGTAAAAAGAGAATTTCTCTGAAGTAAGAATATACATAGACTCATGAGTTATGGAGAATAACTACTCCATTGATCAGGGACCTAAAGGAGTGTTACTGGAAATGACTCACTTCCATGAGAGTTGCAGCAGAGGCTATAACCCAAGAAGAAGCACCGATGCAGCCACTTCCAATATAATGCCAAGTTAAAACTAGATACAAGTGGATGAGAAAATGTTCAGTCACAGTGGAGCACTGAAATGCTGAGAGGGAAAGTAGGCAAAGAGTTTCAGGAAGTAGAATTCTCTAGTAAGAGAGGCCTTCAAACAGAATTTCTAGTACCAAGTATTCTACCAATAATTGAGACAGTGCAAGTCACTCCTCTGAGATGATAGTCCAGGGGGCATCCAAGGCCCACCACTATGCTGGCCTGGGGGAGAATTCAGAGGATACCAGGAAGAGTGCGAAGATCTTGTGTCAACTTCCACCAGGACTTGATGGAAGTTTCAGTTAAGCCTTATAATTAATTCTTCTTTGGAGAGCTGCAAGAAGAGGTCAAACTCTTTGAAGGTAAGACTGCACCTGAGTTGTTGCATTAGTCTGTTTTCCACTACCCTCTGCTAGTACTTTGCTATAGAAAAGAGTTGTCTTTAGTTCACAGTTCCAGAGGTTCAAGGGCATTATGCCAGGATCAGCTAGTCTCTGGTGAGGACCTCATGCTGGATGGAGTCACAGTGGTGGTCGGATCATATTTGAGGAAGGGGAAACTCCATGATGAGACAGGAAAGCATAGAGACTGGGGAAAGGCAGTCTTGTGCTTTTGTAACAACTTGCTCTCATGAGCGCTAACCCCTTCAGAAGGCAGGAATGACCCCCGACTAATTCCATTTCTTGCCATTGTCATACTAGAGACCAAGCTTCCCACACATGAATCCTTGGGGACAAACCATGGGCAATGTGGACCCATGGGCATAGGCTTCTTGTCTAACAAGATTGGGAGAAAATCCCCATCTTCTTAAGCACTCCCTCACTTCACGTAGCTATGCTGTGTTACCACTGACCCAAAAGTTGGCAGACCTGGTTTCATCCATGGTGGTGATCAAAGCAGAAACTAAGCTAGGCAGAGAGGCAATCTGGGTCAGGAGAAGATAAAAATGCCAGGTTTTACTGGATCCAAATTTCCATTTTCTTGCCTGTGGGATACTAGAGAGGATTAGTAGTGTAAGAAGTGCTACAATCATGGTTGCACACTTCTTGAGAAAAAAAAAACCTGTGAGTGATCTGTGAGTTTGTGACTAACTGCTGGCAAGTACTGGTTTGGTTTTCTTTTTTTTTTTTTTTTTGTGGTACTGGGGATTGAACTCGGGGGCATTCTACCTCTGAGATACACCCCCAGCCCTATTTTTTTATTCTTTATTTTGAAACAGGATCTCTCTAAGTTGCAGAGGGCCTCACTAGGTAGCTGAGACTGGCCACGAACCCGAATCCTCCAGTCTCAGCCTCCCGAATGCTGGGATTATAAGCATGTGCCACCATGCCCAGCTGGTTTGGTTTTCTTCTGAGATTAACCACTGAGGTCTTTAGGAATTTTGGCGCATTAGAGGTCAAAGTTTTGCCTTTGAACCAAAGCCATTGTGAAGCTTCTCAAGGAAAGACAACTCAGTATAAGGAGCAGGAGTCACAAGTTAGATTTGAAGGAAGCAACAGAGATCATACAATTTGAGAAAAGAGCTCTTGGAACTTGTGGAACAATATCAAGACACCCAAGATTGGGAAATTAGGGCTCTAGAAGCAAGGAAGAGAGATTTATGCACAAGAACTTTTTGCCTTGCATTTCCTCACATTCTTGTGCAGTACTTGCTGGCAGTTAGTCAAAAACTCACAGAGCACTCACAGGTTTGTTCTCAAGAAGTGTGCAACCATGATTGTAGCACTTCTTACACTACTGATCCTCTCAAATATCCCTCTCCCCACAGGGCAAGAAAATGGAAATTTGAATCCAGTAAAACCTGGCATTTTTATCTTCTCCCCAAAGGTGAAGAGAATCTTGTAATTATACAGAGAAAAACACATATGTAAGGAACAATGACTTAAATAATTAGACTTATCAAACTATAGATTTCAAAAGAGAAAAGAGACATCTTAGAACTGCAACAGCTGTTGCCCCTCAAATTCCATATCCAACAAAATTGTCTTTCAAGATGGAAATGAAACAGATTATCAAACAAAAAAGTCAGGAGGATTTGTTGTCAATATTCTTTCACTACAAGAAATACTAAGGTAAGTATGATAGCAGACAAAAACTTGACTTTTTAGAGAGGAATGAGGAACATCATTGGGAACGATAAATATTTAGGTAACTTTAAATTTAAAACAAAATGGAGTAAACATTAAAAACTACTTTTAATTTCTTTTAAGTAGGACCATTTAGAGTGAAAACTGTACATTGTTTTGGGAGGTTTATGACATGTAGATATAATACATGATACACATCCATTCATCCACCAGCTTTTCTGTGTTTATCAGAGTTTATAAAATGATATCAGAGTGTAAAAAGTCAAGGGTGGAGATCGTAATTCCTAGAGCAACAATTTAATAGTGCAACAGGATATAGCTAAAGACCAGTAGATGACTACTGATCCACTTCTTGAAGGTAGTCATCAGAGAAAATAGAAGAAGCCTGTTGGTTGGAAGCCCAAGGGTGGTGTCGGAGAACTTCCTGCCTGTTTCTGCCTGCTTCAGTCCTTCTACTCGAGTCCACCTGCTCTCAGACTGCCTTCAGAGTGTTTTTTTCTGAGATTGTACAGCAACACCGAGGGCACCGAGGAGGTGGGGAAGCCACGTGGGCCCATGGGCTCAGGCTCCTGCCCAACAAGAAGATTGAAATATTCTGGAGTGATCCCTCATTCCATGTAGGTGTGATATTTTGAAACTGACTCATAACTTAGCCGACCTGGGTTCCCGACCCAACTGTCTACAGACTGGCTATTCGATCGCGCTTGTCTTGGATGTTTCCTCACCACATGTATGAAGCCACTCCACATGTCCCCTGCCTCTGAGGACAGCTGTCAGAACACCGGGCACTACTTACCACAGTCAGCAGTTTATAAAGTACCTCCAGGAGGCCCTGAAAGGTCCTAGAGCTAGTTGGAGTTAGTTGATGCCCTTTAATCCTATGGAGCCGACCTTGAGCCAGGAGTTTACTAACTGAACACTGCCATCTGGTGGTAAGGTGTGGGAAATGGCAGGAGTTGGCATCTCAGAAGGAAATTCTTTTTTTTTTTTCTTTTTTTTTTTGCGGTACTGGGGATTGAACTCAGGGGCATTCTACCTCCGAGCTATACCCCAGGCCCTATTTTTTATTATTTTATTTTTGAAACCGAGTCTAAGTTGCAGAGTGCCTCACTAGGTAGCTGAGGCTGACCTCGAACCCGGATCCTCTGGTCTCAGTCTCCCGAATGCTGGGATTACAAGCGTGCGCCACCACACCCGGTTAGGAAATTCTTTTGAAATAACAAAAAATTGCATCCTTTATTTTTTCTTTATCCTCATATTCTCTATGAGAATACTCAGAATATCAAAGAAAAGAGGTCAAAATAACCTCAAGCCAGACTTGGTGGCACACACCTGTAATCTCAGTAATCGGGAGGCTAAGACAGATGGATTGCAGGCTCAAGAACAGTCTTAGCAACTTAAATGAGACTCTCAGCAACTTAGCAAGACCCTGATTCAAAATATAAAATAGGACAGGGGTGTGTCCCAGAGGTAAAACACCCTATATCCAGTCCCCAGTGCCATAGGAAAAGTAGCTTTTCACCGGCCACCATGATTTTTTTTGAAGGGTAGAATTCAATGTAAGAGGTCAGGTCGAGTTTGAATAGACCTTGGGGTACAATGTAGGCATGGAATGAGGACCCCCAATAGTAGGATTGTAGTTAGGAGCCCAACCTCAGGAGAGACCCTGGACTGGCCTCATCTCTGACCTCAGCTACCCCCCAGCTGTTGGGTTTGTTCCCGTCATTGTGACATTGGGATAGATAATACTATTAGGCTGTTGTGGGAATTAGTGAAATAATCTGTCATGTTTAGGGCATATCCCTGTCACACAAGTATTTAACAAATATGAGCTGCTCTTTGCAGATCAGACTGGGGAGAAATAAAGTTGCTTAAAAATTCACCAGCACCATTGGAATAAACTCCACATTGTCCCAAAGAGGTTCGGGCCAAGGGAATGGAAGGGATCAGGTGAAGAGATTCTCCCAGAATTCCTGGGTGTGAACATAGAGCAGCAGCAATAGCGGTGGCTGCTACTGAGACTTTACTGTGCACCAGAGATTGATCCATGTGTGTTGCGTGGGTTAATTCATTTCATTTTTGTAGTGACTCCACAATGTGGCAACTATTAGTATTCCCATCTTATGGGCATAGAGGCTATGTAGATCCCAGGTCACAAGGTCAATGAATGATGGGACTGTGCGGTGATTAATTTTTTGAGTCAATGTCGGTGGGCTAATGATGCCCAGATAGCTGGTTAGAGTGTGTGTGTGTGTGTGTGTGTGTGTGTGTGTGTGTGTGTGTGTGTGTGTAGACATTGCTCTGGAAGAGTTTAGCATTCAGATAAGTAGACTTACTAAAGATGATCAGCCTCACTTGACCCTAACTCTAACCCTAACCATCCACTTGGTTGAGGATGTGAATAAACAAAGGCAGAGGAAAGAGGGACTTTTGCTCCACACTTAAAGTTTTTGAACTAGGAGAGACATTTACCTTCTCTTACTTTTATATGTTAGATCTTCTGGTTCTCAGATTAAATCACACCACCAGGTTGTCTGGGTCCCCAACTTAAAGATGTCAGATTGTTGGATTTCTTGGTCTAAAATTTTGCAAGCCAATTCTCTATCCATTCAGCCATCCTGACTGTTTTGTTTCTCTGAGGAACACTAAGTAATCTAAATAGGATGTAAATACTTGGGATCTCGTCCCAGACTTCAGGTGCCTAGGTGCTAGATGAGCTACAGGAAATGAAGCCCGCCTGTGTGTGTGTGTGTGTGTGTGTGTGTGTGTGTGTGTGTGTGTGTGTAGGGGGACTGTAGCTGTTACTGTTATTATCATTCTCTCCATGTTCAAGTCCACTAGCAACATGCAGTAACCTGTTTGGGGCTTGTTTGCTTCAAAACTGTGTGTATCGAATCTTCTCCTTAGGGTTTCGAGGGTTAGCAAACAAAATTTACTGATGCCCAGTTAAGTTTGAGTTTTGGATAGACAATACATTTTCTTTTAGTATAATATATAACATACAACATTAAAACATACTCATATTGCAAAGGAGTTTTTTTGTTTTTGTTTTTTTTTTTTGTTTTTTGGTTTTTTTGTAAATCTGAAATTCAAAGTTAACTGAGCATCCTGAATTTTAACTTACAGCTCTACCTTGGCTGTAGCCAGTAACTATGTCATCAAAAATCGCCTGGGTTTCTTTCTGAACACAGCCATGTACCTTGTTTCTCCAGAGAAGCCGACAAGTGGAGTCGAGAGGTGATAGCTGAATGTGAGCTTGGGCCAAATAAGTTCATGCTCGAAGCTCTGATGCTTGAGATAGAGCAGAGTTGAAGTCCATTGGGAGGGAAACTCCGAGCTTTTGGGAGAGGGTTGGGGATGACCTGGGTGTGCGTCTAAAGTGGTAGGAAACTAGACGTGACTGAGCTCAGTTCCAGGTGCGCTGCCCAGGGCAGGTGACTTGAGTTTGCTAATGCTCGAGGGACAGTGAGGTCGAAGCTGTCCTCTGGGCTTTATCCCTTCATCAGTGCCTGGTCCTGCTGCTGCTTGGATTCCTCCCTTGCTTGGAGAAAGATGTGGTTGAATAATTTCCCCAGGGAGTTCTGTAGTGTCCCCTGAATTCTAACTGCCCAAATCGGGCAGCTTAGTGTCAAGCAGGATGGTGTATTTTAGCAGAGTGAAGCCTGGTGGCAGCAAGGTGACAATCACAGCCAGGAGGCCTCCCCTGTAGGAACTCACAGGGCTCCCGTGGGTGAAGTAGAGGGGCTGCCCACAGATTACTGACTCATGTAAACAAAAGTATCGCTGAGAATGACATTAGCCATCACTGTGGAAAGCCATGACTCTTGGTCTATTTTCCAGAACTGAGCCATTGCTTAAACAGAAGGCTGAGTTCCCTTGAGGAAGAACCTGGTAATGCTATATCAGCATGTTCACCAACTAGGTTCTTAACCCTTCCTTGCGGGTCCATGGCCTTTTATCATAACGGCCAGGGAAAGGGAAATACCCAAGCCTTTCAAGTGATGTTGGATATAGGGCTTAAGATGTCACTCACCTCACAGACTCAACATACCTTCATGGTCCCCTTTCACACTGGAAAGGGTATTAGAGACCAGGTTGAATATGGAGTCCCAGCCTAAGCCCATTTCACAGATCTGCAGTGTGTTCATGGACCCACTTGCATTGGTTTCCCCAGCCCTGCGGTGGATAATCAGGATGGATATACTTAGTAGCGGGCAGAACTCTTACACAAGGTCTCTGGACTATGGAGCAAAACCTGTGCAGTAGGAACAGGTAAGTGGAAACCTCTGAAATTATCCAGCTCCCAGGCCAAGATGGTAAATACGCAATCTGTTATGTTGGGTAGAACATCTGAGAAGGCCGTTTGAGTGCTGCCCTCGAAGATGTTCAGGATATTTATGGGGTTGGTGGTCCCCACTAAATCCCCACCTTACTTAACTAGGCTGACTCCTGCAAGAACAGATAGCTCATGACTGAGGAGGGTGGGCTACGTAAGCTTTATTAAGTGGTAGCCCAGTCATAACTACTGTGTCACTGTTATATCATGGTTTTATAATTATAATAGGTTGGCATAGTACTTGCCGCTTGGTATGTGACTGTTAATTTGCTGAATGCGTTGTTTTCAATACCATCAATAGGGAGGGTCAGAGGCTATTTGTACTTACCTGGAATAGATAGTAGCATATCAGGGTCTTTTCTCGGGGAATTAAGTTTTCTAGCAATATACTTCAACATTTCAGAATATGCTGATCCATGATGATGAATGGCATTGTGAAACCTTGACCCAAGAGAAAGAGAAAATAGCCAGAACTGTGGAATCTTTTGCAAAAGTATATGTGCACCAGAGGGCAGAATAAATCCTTAAGTTTCCGCAGCCTGCCATATTGGTGACGTTATCAGGGCTACAGTAGTTACTGCAGCTTGCATGTACTGTCCACTGTGAATCCAAAACACGAAGACTAGGTAGATCTTTTGGATTTGGAAAGATCATATACCATGCTTGAGACTTCTGCCCCAGCCCACTGACAGGATTGACTTGGAAGGCCACCAGTTTCGAAGGGCCAAGGGCAAGAAAGCAGTGTGTAGCAGATAAAGTTGAAGCTCTCAGTGGTTCTGTCCCATAGGCCATGTGTGATGGTTAATCTGGATTGTCAATTTGACTGGGTTATGCAACACCTAAGATTATGTGACTTTGGATGTGTTGATAAGTTGATTGGCTACGGGGCAGCAGGTAGAAGAATTCCTGCCTGAGTGTGGACAGTACTGTCCTGAGAGGTGCAGGGCCTGAATAAAAAGGAGAAAGCCATGTGAAGGTTCTTCCTGAGAAAAGTGTATCTCCTCTTGCCTGGACTATCAGCCTTCAGCTCTATGAACTTCCACTGTCATTTTTCCGGAGAGTTTCCTGGCCTTTCCATCTTGGACTGGGACTGCACTATCTGTTACTCTCATTCTGAGACTCCAGCTCTGGGACTCCTCAATCTGCTGCTGGTTCCTCCGGCTCTCCACATGCAGGGGGCCACTTGGGACTACGGCGATTTGAACTATAAGCTGGTCTGATAAATTCCTCTTGACCATATACACATCCTGTGAGTTACTCTAGCAAACCCTGACTAATTCAAGGTGAAACTGGAGAATTGCACAGTTCTAAAGCAGAGTCAGCAACAAGACCCGTGGACTAGATGCCTATTTTTATGAATAAAATTTCATTGGCGCACAGCCATGACCATTTGTTTATACATTACCTATGGTTGCTTTTGTGTTACAATGGCAGGGACTCTCTCAACAGCAAGCCTAAAATATTTATCATCTAATTCTGCTTAGGGAAATGGATTTTAAAGTTTAGTGTAAGTAGGTCTACACATATGTGTGTGCACGCTTGCACATTTTTTCCACATACTCAGAGGATGTAGAAATACTAGTAAGGACAAGCCTACCTAGTGCCCTTATCTTGGTTTATAATTGCCATTCTACACTGAACGGGACCACATCTTGAAGAAAAGGCCAAATTCAGGATGAAGAAAGGTACAAAATGAGCCTGGAGCATTTTGCCTTAGAAAGTGAGGAAGTGCTCAAAGACTTATGAGGACATATCAAAAGCAGACTTGAGCTCACCTGAAGTTCACACTAGAAAAATTCGGCAAAGTAAATGACAGTATGGATTTATGTACATTAAAAAGGAGAGCCCATGAATCTATGTAAAGTGAGGATATAAATAAGAAGGGGAAGCTCTTCTGTAGAATATCAACTAATAGAGAAGAAATGGAGTTCAAAAATCAACCAAGGATGAACTGTGGGTGCGAGTTCAAGGGATAGTTACCTGATGCACGCTTAGCAGAAGAAAGGCTTTGAGAACAGTTCTGAAGATTTCAGTCTTCTTTAGGCTGGCTTCCCAACAGGACCCAGGGCTTCAGGTCCTCAGGGAATAGAATGACAGGGAGGAGAGAGCCTGTCGTCAACTCATGGTGGCAGGAGAAAAAGAAGGGCTGGAAGCTGTAGCAGCCTGTCCAGGAAACGTTTCCAGCTACCCAGTCCTGTTTCCAACATATGCCTCCAGCCTGCAAGGTCTGGGGGACTTTTTTTCTTTTTTTATTTTTTGAGGTAGAGAAATAGCACTAATTGCATGCTCTATGTAATAGCTACCTTTTAATACTTTTATTAGTACATTGCAATTATACATCAAAGTGAGGTTCAAGATGAGAGACACACATGCGCCCAGCTCTTGCCATATTTTCTTACCCATTCCACCCTGCTTGCCCCTCCTGCTCCCCTGAACGTGTTGGGTATGACCTTCATATGTCCCCAGAGTGTTATCTGAACTCTCCTTCCTCAATTCTCCTTCTCCCCCTCTCCCATTCCCTCCCCCAGTCCTCTTCCCTATTCTACTGGTCTCACTCCACATTAAAGTTTGGGGGACATTTTATTTTTATTTTGTGGTACTGGGGATTGAACCCAGAGGAATTCTACCTTTGAGCTACACCCCTAGCCCGATTTTTTTTTGTGTGTGTGTGGTACTGAGGATTGAACTCGGGGGCATTCTACCTCCGAGCTACACCCCCAATCCTATTTTTTTTATTCTTTATTTTGAAACAGGGTCTCACTAAGTTGCGGAGGGCCTCATTAGGTAGCTGAGGCTTGCCGTGAACTGGGATCCTCCGGTGTCAGCCTCCCAAACGCTGCGATTACAAGTGTGCACCACCATGCCTGGCAGATATCTTTCTTGAATATACATAGTATATGTCGGGAGCCAGCCCCCAAAGCAGCAGAGTCTGGGAGTCCTTCATTAGGTGGCGATTGAAGATGAGGTCAAAAGTGAGTGAGAGTACGCTTACACACCATGTATGTTAAGACACATCTGTTTTTAATTCATCTCATGGTGTGAATTAAAAATCCATCACAACAAGGTATACAAAACAAGAATTTTTACAGCCTTGTTTTTCCCTAGAGTTAAGTGGGTACATTTTTAACTAGAAAGGCTATTTCCTATAGTGTTTGCTAAGATTTAGGGAGCAGCACCAGTTTACAAAAATACGAAAGTGTAAATGAATTGTTCTTTTAGTAGAGAGCAGGGTTAGAGGTTAACAGCGAAGAAGGAGGAGCAGGGGTAAAGGTTGATAGCGAAGAAGAAACTATTCATTAGATAAATCTTTCCTATTTGCTCAGGCAGCTAGAAGATAGCTAGTTAATAAGTTTTAGGAAAGCGGAGAGTTTGGCAAGCTCTGTGTCTTAAAGCTTCCTTTACTTAGGATAAGAAACCTAAGTTCTCTTGACTCAGCTGCCGGTATTTGTAGAGTTAATGAGCATTGTATACAGCCCCCAAATGACTTCAATCTGTTCAGCATCCTGCGCCTCTCGAAAAATCTTTTAATGTGGAAGCAAAGCCCAAATTTCCAGAATAAAATAATGAAAACGAGAAATGTCACACGTCCTTTATTTAGCAGGCTGAGCCTTGCTCTTAGACCTTACTGGTTAAGGGAACGCCGCAGTGTCGGCCACAGTTAAGTGTTGTGGAAGATCTTCTAGGTAAATCAATCACCCCTGGATGAGGGAAACAGGGATAAGATATGTCAAGCCAGGCATGGTGGCACACACCTGCAATCCCAGTACTTGGGAGGCTGAGACAGGAAGATCTCAGGTGTGAGGCCAGCCTCAGCGACTTAGTGAGACCCTGTTTCCAAATAAAAAATAAAATAGGGCTGGGAGTATAGCTCAGAGGTAGAATATTCCTGGGTTCAATCCCCCATACCATTTTTTTTTCTTTTTTTGTAGTACTGGGGATTGAGCTCAGAGGCATTCTACCTCCAAGCTACACCCCCAGCCCTATTTTTTATTCTTTATTTTGAAACAGGGTCTCACTAAGTTGCGGAGGGCCTCACTAGGTAGCTGAGGCTGGCCTCGAACCCGGATCCTCCAGTCTCAGTCTCATGAATGCTGGGATTACAAGCGTGCGCCACCACGCCCGGCTCCTCCCAGCATTTTCTAAGTAACTGTTTAAGAGCAGGTCCCTCTCTGGCTGCAGCAGCCAGTGCAGAATGGGATTCTGTCCCCTCACCACCTCTGTGCCTGACAATCTTAGCCGACACACACAGACCCCCCTCCCCACCTGACACAGGACACTAGGAGATTATGGGCCTGGACACAGGTCTCTGCCTTCTGCCCATGCTGCAGATGTCACCTAGACAACAGCCAGCTGATTCCATAGGGCATGTATTTCATTTGTTCACTCATTTAGTCATTCAACAAACATTTTGCCTGCAGTGCAGTAGTCCTTGGGATACCACAGAGCAGTTGGAAAAAATAAAAAAAATAGGGCTGGGGGTTTAGCTGGGAGGTAGAATGCCCCTGACTTCAATCCCCAGTACAGAAAAAAAAGAAAAGAAAAAAAAGTATGGAAGTTTAGGGCCTAGAACTATTTTGTTTTGGTAGTAATTCATATTGGGTTAATATAGCTTGCTTTTTCATCTTTTAACTTTAGTCTAAACTATTAGTCTATCTAATTCTTTTTTTTTTCTCCTTTTTTTTTTTTTTTTTTTTGTTTTTTGTTTTTTTTCGGTACTGGGGATTGAACTCAGGGGCATTCTACCTCCAAGCTATACCCCCAGCCCTATTTTTTATTCTTTTTTTTATAATTTTTTATTGTAGTAATTCGTGAAATATAGCATACATCTTTGTTAAGTACTAGTTGTTAACAACATATTTGCACACAATTCTCATTTGACCCCTTCCCCAATTCCCACCCCATTCCCTCCCTCTCCCTCCCCCTCAAGTTCACTTCAGTGAGTGACCTTGATATGATTGTGTAAGTACATCATGTGCTTTAGGGTGTCCCTCTGCCCCATGCATCCACTATAATTAAATCAACTTCTTTGCTTATCAAGGATCTCTCCTTTTCATCTGGAGACCCTCCTATGCCCCATCTTCTCCCTAGCATCCACATATTAGGGACAACATATGCTTCTTAACTCTTTGTGACTGACTAATCTCACTTAACATAATGTTTTCCAGTTGCATCCATTTCCCTGCAAAGAACATGATTTTATTCTTCTTTATGGCTGAGTAAAATTCCATTGTGTAC
>PVLC010043145.1:0-12668 GCA_004027655.1 Graphiurus murinus | reverse complement strand
GCTACTCCTGCTTGTCTCCGAGTTCCATTGGCATGGATTACCTTACTCCAGCCCTTCACCTTTAGTTTGTGGGAATCTTTGCTTGTAAGGTGTGTTTCTTGCAGGCAGCATATAGATGGATTCTGGGTTTTGATCCATTTTGCCACCCTGTGCCTTTTTATTGGAGAGTTGAGACCATTTATATTCAGTGTGATTACTGCGAGATGATTTTTAATTCCTAACATTTTGAGTTTTGACTTCTGTTTGCCGTATTGTTTGTTCTTTTTTGCTTAGCTGTTTGCTTCCTGGAAATTATTGTTTCTCTGGTTTTGACGTTTACTGGTTAGTTCTTTTTTGTAGTTAATCTCTTTAAGTAGTTTCTCTAGTGCTGGTTTGGAAGACAAAAATTCCTTCAGTTTCTGTTTGTCATGGAAGGTTTTTATATCACCGTCAATTTTAAGAGAGAGTTTTGCTGGGTATGAGAATCTTGACTGCAAGTTATTTTCTTTCAGAGTTTGGAATATGTTACTCCATCCTCTCCTGGCTTTCATGACTTGATTCTGGAGGTCTGGCGTAATTCTAATTGGTTTGCCTCTAAATGTCACGTGGCCTTTTACTTTTGTTGCCTTTAAGATTCTCTCCTTTGCCTCTACATTGGTGAATTTGATTACTATGTGGCGTGGTGAACCTCTTCTTTTGTCTTGTCTTGAGGGAGTTCTGTATGTTTCCTGGACCTGTGTGTTGACTTCTCTTTCTATGTTTGGAAAATTCTCTGTTATTATTTCTTTGAAGAGATTGTTTATTCCATAAGTTTCAACTTCTATTCCCTCTTCTATGCCTATTATTCTTAGGTTGGCTCTTTTAAAATTGGCCCAGATCTCTTCGATGTCCAATTTGTACTGTCATATTTTTTTTTTCTAAATTATGTACTATAGATTCATTGTTACTTTGGTCATCCTCTAAGAGTGATATTCTATTTTCCATGTGATCTAATCTGCTGTTTATAGTTTGCATTGATGCCGTCATTTCGATTATTTCATCTTTTACTTCCTTCAATGCTTCTGTTTGGTTTTTCTTTAGGTCTTCGAATTCTCTGTTTATTTGTTCCTTTATGTCTTCCTTTATTTCTTTAAAGCTCTGCCTACATTCTTTCTGAAAATCGTGTATTGTTTCTAGTATTAAAGATCTGAATTGTTCTTCTGGTAGTCTCTGCCATTCTGGGTTGGTGAGATCTGTTATTGAGGGCTTGTGGTGGCTCATTGTTTCTTTGTTATTTCTCCTTCCCATGGTTTCCCTGTTCTTAGATTTATATCTTTGCTGTTCTTGCAAGTTTTCTTGTCCTATCTCTGTAGTTGGGGTTTAGGGGTGACAGGGTGTGTTCAGAGATAGAGTTTGGGTGAGAGGTCACCGTAATAGATGCAGGGATAGGGTAAAGAAGGGGTAAAGATTAGAGATAGTAGATATTGATATGTGACAGGAAAACGAGGAAAAGAAAAGAGAGGAGGTAAAGTGTAACAGAGAGGAATATGGAGGGGGGCTTGTAAAAGGGGTAAGGAGGGGTTTCAATGACTTAAGCGAGAGATAACAAAGCAAGTATTCATCCAAATAAACATATACAAATCAAAGCAATAACAGAGTTTAGGCAGATCAAATTTAAAACTTAACACCAAAGAGAATGAAAAAAACAAAACAAAAGAAAACCAAAAACGAAAACCAAAAAAAAAAAAAACAACACCCAAAATCTACAAATAGCAAACCGACACTAAAACCAACGCTCTGCTAGTTTGTAAGTACCAAGCTTAAATTTTCACGTGTGTCTTTGACGTTTTTTATTTATTTATTTATTTATTTATTTATTTTAATTTGCTCTGTCAGTGCAGGCCGAGAATTGTCCACTGCTAGTTTATGTCTCTGGACTCTCCACTGGGTCTGGCTGCATCTCTGTCTCTGCTTTTTGCTTGAACAGTCTAAAAGCCAGGCCTTTCCAGATACCCTGTGTGCACTGGGTTCCTCCACCCTTCTGGCCCTGTCTAGGCTATAGCAGGGCAGATGGCTGAGTCTACCCTTTGTTTTGTGAATCCTGCACCTTTCACCTGAGGTGCGCATGGCCCGACTTACCGCTCCATGCAGCTTGGCCTGTTCCCGTTCTGATAGCGGGGGGCGCAAACGGACAATGATGGTCTGCATAGCTAGCAGGAAGTTGGTGGGAGGGGCTGGTGGCAAAGATGTCAGCCGCCATTCCCAGCGTGCGCAGGCTCCCCTCTCCAAGTTTGTGTTCGAGTTTCCAGTGTTCCTTCTCTTCCTTCCATCAAGAAGTGGGATTAACGCCTGTGCTGTTTCCTCCTTTGCGCTGTTGCTCACTGCTCCATCTTTGGGGTGGTATGTAGACACTGGCCCGCAGGAGCTTCGGACTGGCCCTCGGGAGCTTCTGCTGACTGTTCCACGGGGGGTTCTGGACACTGTGAGTGTTGGGGCGATCCCCACCTGGGTAGTTCGTGGAGATCTGGGGCCAACGCCACGCCTGGGCTGTTAGCTGTGTTCCCGTGTAGTTAGCCGCTCACAGCATCTGGCTCATCCCCGCTGCTCCTTCCACAGCCTAATTCTTCCGCGCGGTGGTGAACCACCACTGTGCAGGGCGCAGGGCCGTAGCCCTGGGCGCGGGGCTGTAGCAAGTCCCCTTGCCCTCCTGAGTCCACTTTTTTGATCTTCTTTAGGTGTAGTTCAAATTTCACTTTTTTTTGTTGTATTTTTCTTCTGTTAAGATGCTCCTTATATGGTAAATTTTGTTCGAAATCACAGCGTCTGGGGAGAGCTGTTTCATTCAGTCGCCATCTTGTATCCGTCCTCTTGTTCCATGTTAATAATTTGTTTTTGCAACAATTATATTATTTAATTAATTAGTTTGTAAATATTTCCTATTAAGATCTAAATAGTAAATATTTACTTTGTGGGACACAGTCTTTGTTGTGCATTTGTGTGTGCATGTGTGTGTGTGTGTGTCATAACAACTATTTAAAATATCTAAAAAATTAGATAATGGGCTATACAAAAATAAGTTGAAGTTGTATTGGGCAGCTAGCTGTAGTTCTATTGACCCCTGATTGAAAATCTTGTTTAATGGTTCTAAAATTTTGATTCCAGGACTAGTAACATTAACATCTTTTACTAACTTTATGGAAATGAAAATTAACGGCTCAAGATTTACTAAATGAAAACTCTCCAGGTCATTCTAATCCACCTCAATTTGGAAACCACTGACTTAGATTCAAACAAATGACCCTTGCATGTGTTACCTTAGATGCCTGGCAATCTAAAGATTTATATGATTCTTCTCTCTCAGCCTCCCAAGTACTTGTATTACAAGTGTGTGTCACTTGGCCCAGCTTATCATTTTTTTTTCAGTTGCTTCATCCTTGCCTAATGATTAAGCATGACATACAGTAGTGTCTCTAAATGCAAGAAACTTCTTGATCCAGTCCTTGACGAAATGAAAATGTTGTAATCAGGGACAAGATGCTGACTAGATATTAAACTTATTGGCTTGCTTTAAAACAACTTTTGCCATTAGATGCAAGCATACTATCTATCTGTTATGGTTAATTCCCCAGTGATACTTCATATTCTCAATGTGGAAAAATGCCTAGCAAACCCACTTTCTCAGTGTTTAAAGGCCTTTTCAATATATAAAACAATATTCTTAAATCAGACATTAATTAGGCTTTGCATTCCACATATGATTATGTCCAAAATATGGCTTCTAGATGAGAAATATAGGACCATGAAATATGAAATATAGGACCTTGCTATTATTGACTAGAGCCCACTCAGCTAAATTAGCAGTTCATGTAGAATATCTGCCAATTTAACCATCTGATCATCAAAAGCTAAATGGGTAATATCCAATCTTGACAAAGCATGAGAAATCAGTATTCTCACACACTATTTTATGATGATGTAATGTTTTTTTTTTCTGAGGATTGTGGATAAAGTTAACATTTTGCATGTAGTAACTCTTTGTGCCACTTCAATTATTTTTATTATTATTTTTTCGGTACTGGGGATGAACCCAGGGGGCATTCTACTTCCAAAATCTACCCTCACCCCAAGGTTTTTATTCTTTATTTTAAAACAAGGTATCACTAAATTGTGTTAGGACTCACTAAGTATCTGAGGTTGGTTGTGAATCCATGATCCTCCTGTCTCAGCCTCCTAAGTACAGGGATTACAAGCATGTGCCTCCATGCCTGGCTCAATTGTCTATTTTCAAAATGCCAATTTCTTATGTCCCATTTTCTCCCTAGCTTCCACATATTAGGGAGAGAATTCAATTTTTAACTTTTTGTGACTGACTAATCTCACTTGACATAATATTTTCTAGTTCCATCCATTTCCTTGCAAATAACATGATTTTGTTCTTTATGACTGAGTAAAATTCCATTGTATACATATCCCATAGTTTTGTAATCCATTCATCTGTTGATGGACATCTTGGCTGGTTCCATAGTTTGTCAATTGTAAACTGTGCAGCTATAAACATAGATACAAATGCATTGGTCTGATAGTTTGGTTTCCATTCTTTTGGGTAGATACCCAGTAGAGGTATTGCTGGATCATATGGTAGGATCCTTCCCATTCGTCTGAGGATCCTCCATACTGTTTTCCAATCCTTAGGTGAACAAAGAATTTGACTTAATGGAAGGTAATGGGGGTAGGGGGACCCCCTAATGAGCATGATGTACTTTCACCAACACATCAAAGTCAATCACTAAACTGACCTTGAGAAAGAGGGAGGAGGAGGGAGTGGGGTGGGGATTGGGGACGGGTTAAATGAGAAATGTGGGCATGGATGTCTTTACCTATACTAGCTTGTACCTAACAAAAATGTGTGATTACAATGCACCAAATAAAGGAAAGATGAAAAAAAAAAAGCTGTTTTAAAGTTACACCAGGAGATTTTTGATCTACATAATTGGGAGCCCATCTCTATTAAAGTGGCAGAAACAGCTAAGACATTTGTAGATTGGCTTCAATCCTTGGTGCCTACCTGGCCCTCGTTTTCCTCCTTGCTGGGAGGAGTTATCGGATTAGCAGCAATAGTCATTCTAGGCTTTTCCATTCTACCACTCGTTGTATGCCTTGTGATCAATGTCTATGTTAGTATATGAGCAGATTTACATGGAATAAAACTGCACGCACTGTCTCTCATAGGGCCTGGTAGTCAATGATGGGTTCGATTTTTTCAGGGCAATATCAACCTAAGACAGGGCTCGTTGAATGACTCATTGAGACCCCATGACGGGTAAGATTTAGCACCTGGTAGGAAAAGACCTAAGACAGGCACAGTCTTTCATGCATTTTAAAATAAAAATGGGGGAGTTGTGGGAGCCCAGCTGAGCCCTATCCCCCCAGGTAGTTGCTATCTGCATATATGAGTAATTATACTGACTCTTCTGCTATGGCTACATTGGCGTTTCAAAGTCTGGAGATTGCTCCTAAGATGCATAGATGAAAGACCCTCCCACTTCTTAGAAAGTAAATATATGACCCTAAAGGATTATGGTTTTATGACTCTAGAAAATTTGCTTTACCAGGCTATGTTAAGAATGTGGGCTATACGTGTAAAATGAAGAAGTGGTGCTATTTGTGTTCTGACAATGATTGACATGTCATAAATGTCTATGTAACCCTGTTGTATTCAAGAAATGTATAAAAATAGTAATAATAATAAAAAAATTCCAATCTCAATATCACCTATGGGGAATGAGGGAAGTGGGAAGGGAACTGGGGGGAAATCCACCAAGTGTTGGTACATGTTTCTCACTATCACTCTGAATAGATTTGAAGTTCCAAGGCACAATAAAAGTATAATAGAAAATAATTATCCATTCTTTTTACTACAGAAATATTCATATGCTCAGAATTATATGGGTAGGAATTTCTACTAAAGCATTACTTATAATAGTAAAAATATTGGAAACAACATAAATACTCAGAGGAATTGCTAGATGAATTATAGTATACAAATTCTATAATATTCAAACACATGCAAAAATGAAGTAGATTTATGCATACATATATTATATATATAATGAAATATAATCTATATTATAAATGATGTAGACAGATACCCTATAGGTCTGGTTAAGTGAAAAAAATGAGTTTCAGAATTCTGTGGAATGATATGCAATTTGACACCCAAACTACATGCATTCTTTTATATTCTCAGATTATCACTTTCTTCCTAGGATGTACAGAACTCATGTTTTGATCAGCAAAGTTACAGTTTTCTGTCTCAGGAAAATTAAAATAATTGTTCAACTATATATCATTCTCCTGTAATATGATCATATATGTTATAGAAAAATATTGAATCTTGGCAAATTATGTCAATAAATAGGAAAGAAATCTTTTTATTTTATTTCTCTGGGAATATAATTTTAAATGTGAAATTCTTTAACAAAAAAAATTACAAAATTGAGCAGGGTGTGGTGGTGCACGCTTGTAATCCCAGCTTTTGGGAGGCTGAGACAGGAGGATCCGGGTTCACAGCCACCCTCAGCTACCTAGTGAGGCACTCCACAACTTAGTGAGACTCGGTTTCAAAATAAAGAATAAAAAATAGGGCTGGCAGTGGAGCTCGAAGTTAGAATGCCCCTGAGTTCAATCCCCAGTACCGAAAAAAAAAAAAAAAAAAAGTACCTCCACCTATGCTCAAATTTTCAAAGAGGACAACTTAAGAAAGTATTACTGTAAATTCTACTCTAAATTATCAGTCACTGTTTATGTATTTGAGACAGTGCTGTTGCTATGGTTTCCCTAAACTTCACACTATGAATTCAATTGCATGTGAAAGCCAACACCCATGTATTTTCTGTCCTCCCACAGTAAGATAATAAAACATGTTCCTGTGACAAAATGCAACCTCCCAAAATGTGGGTGTGAAGGTCAGGCAGGCCCTGAACAGCCAATGCTCAAGAAATGACGACGTAAGAAAGAAAGTGACAATGAAAGAATAAACAAGCCCCTTTCCAATGCCCGGCCACTGATACTTTACTTTTATCCCCTCCTCCTGGGAAGATAGAGCGAAGCATGGCTTTCTTATTCTTCTCTTCAGGGGCCATGGGAAGTGGCTTGGAACTGTGGTTGAGTGCTGAAGAATCCCGGTTGTTACTATTCATCCTCAGTGGGGGAGCTGGGGGTTTTTCTTCATTATCCAGACTGTCAGACATTTTCAGTCACAACTGATTTCACAGCTCCTAAAGAAAAGGAGGAGAAAACAGGAGTTAAGGAAGGAGAAGCCGAAAAAGAATCTGGTAAATATGGAGATTCTAACATCTTAGAAGAGATGGCCCCATCTTTTCTTGTTTCATGGGGCTCCTTTTAAGGGTTTTTTTTCCTTCTTTGGGAAGGGAAGGGTTTTACCTCCCTAAAGACCTACAGTGCTATTTCCAAAACAGCTAAGTGATAATTAACAACTTCTCAACATGTGTACACAAATACACAGGTCCTTTGCTTTTCCCACGATGAAGCTCTATTTTCTGCTTTCTATTCATGGCTTCTGAATGAACCATTCACAACCTTTCTTTACAAAAAAAATTCTATCCTGATGATAATAATGGTCAAGAGGCACAAATTCCTCAGTGTTTGGAATTGACACTTGGATGTTGATTTTTAATGGTTCACAACCATGATTTCTTAGCTTCCTTGACAGCAGGATGTCCTCAGTGACTGTTTCTTCCATATGTATACCTGATTTACAAAAATGCACACTGACATTTTTAATGCAATGAACTGGGAAACCATCCCATAAATTGGGCAGTTTCAGCAGAGTTGAGGAGCACCCTTAGGGCAAACAATATCCCATCTTCTCCCAAGTAGGTAAACTATAAGAGCAGGCTTAATGTCACCATGAACAAAAAGGAGAAGACCCATCCCAAGGAGACATTATAATCTTAATTCTTATCACATTTTATGTCCTAGAACAAGAGAGTTGACAGAGGTATCCAAATCTTAAGATTCAGTGTGGCTTTTAGGAATTTGCTCTTAATTTCCCTATTCTTTAATATCTTATGTCTAGGTTTGAATACATTCAGGTTTAACCCTACAGGGAGGATGAAGTGAACTGGAAAAGCATGAGATTTCTAAGGAAATGTTTGTTTGCAGGTAGTTTCATACTCTAATTCAAGTCCTGCTATTACATACCTTGCCAGCAGAAGTAAAATGCTAAAAGTATCTTCCAAGAGAGTTCTGAGTCTGAACACAAGGATATCAAACCCCATTAAAACGAAATCTCTCTAAATTGATCAAGTATTACCTGGCACTAATTTAGGAACATAAGAACTCTCCAAACATGACTTAAACTTAGCATATCACTTTATTCTAAGAACATTTACTATTAGCAAACTTAAGTATAAGAATAACAAAAGCAAGAATGTCCCCATTAACTGTTGAAATGAGAAATAATCTAACATTATTCTTTTGAGCCCCTTAGCATACTATTATTTTAGTAGTATCATATCATGCTATGTAAATTTTTTATTGGCTATGTTTGAAATTCACTTAAATATATATGGTCTGTAATTTCTCAATAATAGGTTATTATTAATTAATGTCTTCTCCTACTACACAGGTGGCTGCCAACCAACAAGGGTTGCCTTGATCTTGATTTAGACAGGAGATCTCTTTTATTTTCATTTGCCTTGTCATGCCTTACATTATCCTAATTAATTAAGACCAATTCTGTACTCTGTAATAAATGTTTTGTTACCACCACCACCAGTTTGATATGCCTCACATTTTCCTATATAGGTAAAACTACAGCATGAAGTACAATGAAAAAGTAACTATGATATCAAAATAAAGGATACATAAATGTTTAATAAGAATGTGAAGCCAGTGCTAATGTATCTACATTCTCCTTTTGCATTTTGGTTTTCAGTCCTTCTAAATTCACTATTTCTCTAGCAGAAAAGTGAATTCAAGATTGAGTTCAGCAGTGGCATTATTTTATACTGGACAAGCTCATGGTTTTAACTTAGATACAGAGAAGAATTTGCTACCAGTCTTTTCTGGGTTCAAAAATAAGGTCCAAATATGGGATGATTATTACACAAATCTTAGATATACAAAATCTAGCTTGGTAAAACAAAAACTAAAAGTTACTGGAAAGGAACCGAGCATTTGAATATAAATATCTTGAAGACAGATTTCTGAAAAAATGTGTCTCACAAGGATAGACAGCCACCATTTTTTACATGGTATATATTTTCTGATGACATATTACTTAAGTTAAGATGACAGAAGTCAGAGAAATATGCATGACCTTTTTAAAACAAAGCTGACCTTACATAATAAAGCAAGTAACAGGGCCAGCCAGAGTTCTAGGGCAACTGCTTAATTTAAAATACTATGCTCCTTTGTTCTGGAGAAGTAGGTGTGGATCACAATACCCATAACTTTTTTCATTGCTAATTATACTCTCTAACCAGAGCAGTAGGTAAATGCCTTTTTCCCAGGTTGCCTGATTAGTCTGTTATTGGACCAGGTATATTTTACATTGAGAAAAAAGGACAGGTTGGGATATAAAACTCAAACTATGTTGCACTAGAAACCTCTGACCAAAATGTCCATAACATACACTTGCTGTGGTCAGCATCACAGGCAATCTGCACAGAACCTAGTTTATATGGCAGACCATTCTACTTCCAACCAAACTGAAATTGTTTCAATTCCATTCAACTCATCAGTGCATAATAAGAGGAGTTGCAATAAATCTTTTACAGAGATGGAAGTGAGACTAAAGAACATATGTCCAGTTCCACACTGGGAAAGTAAAGCATAAAACAAATAATCTCTCCATTTTCCTAGATACTTTACAAGCCACAACCAATAATCATCTTTTAATGATTCCAGATAATTCTGATTTGGGGACAAAAGAATAGTTCAGGAGGTTCTTGCTATATTTAACCCACCTTCAAAGCAAGTGCTTCAAAGTATAATTTTGGACTAGTAGAGAAAGGGTAGGGTCCTGTAAGAAAGGCTCATTGTTAATGCATTTTTCTCCCAAGTGGGAGTTTTCTCTTACTCTTCCACAAATATAGAAAAAAAAATGGGATTTTATTTTTTTATGTTTGTAAACAATACCAATTTACTAATCCAGGTCCTCTTTGAAGATAGCTTTCCACAAAGAATACTATTAGTGGATTGCTGGTTCAATCTGCCTATGATGTCATTATCTCCAAGATCTTGAAAGAGACTATTTTGTTTGGGCTGGCTATAGGCTCTATTTCAAGAATTGTACAAAAGCAGCATTATTCTCTAGGAGTCCAATAAAAAATAAAGTTTAACTGTTGTTGTTCACTTCTACAACAGAAAGGAAACTTGTGAATGGTATATTAGAACTAGCCACAGACCATTTGTTTCATTTTGAGAAAATGGTCTTTGACATCATGCAGAAGTAGCTAACACTAATGGATAACCAGCAATAGTTTATATCTCATAAATTGTTTTCATATTTAGCTACTAGGTTTTTCACAAAGAATTCAAATGATTTATGTGCATGGTGTATATTTTTGATCCAGCCCTTGGGACTTCATGTGGTTTACCAATGCTCTATAGTTACAATTGAAATTCATCAGCAATAATAAATAAATCTCTTGTTTCATGATATCTAAGGAGCCTAAACATCCTTTTCTAAAGTACTAAAACAGATTACTTCTCTTCTTTTTTCTTTCTGCTATCTTTTTCTCTCTTTTCCCAGACTCACACACAAGTATAAGAAAATGTGTATACAGGTTGTTATGGTTTGGATCTGAAATATCCTCCAAAGGTCATGTGCTAAAGGCTTGGTCCCCAGCCTGTGGTGCTGTTGGGAGGTGACTGAAACTTTAGGGGGTGTGGCTTAGTTGGAGGAAGTAGATCACTCGAGGTGAGTCATTGAAGGGGATATATTGTCCAGGCCCTATCCTCTCACTATCTGTCTCTGTGTCTTGCACACTCTCTCTGCTTCCTGACCACCATGAGGTAAACAGCTTTGCTACACCATGCCCATCTGCCATGATGTGCTGCCTCATCACAGGGCCAGAAACAATGGAGCCAGCCAACATGGACTAAAATCTCTGAAATTGTGAGCCAAAGTAAATCTTTCTTCATTTAGGTTTTCTCATTTATTTTGTCACAGCAAAAGGAAGCTGACAAACACAAAGGTAAGTAAACATACGCACACATACAGCCCTTTGCTGTGACTTGCCTTGACATACAGATTTACTGAAGAACTTAATCACTACAGTGACAAACCAAATACTGGAATGCTGGGCGAAGTGGTGCACGCTTGTAATCCCAGCACTTGGGAGGCTGAGACTGGAGGATCTGGGTTCGCGGCCAGCCTCAGCTACCTAGTGAGGCACTCCGCAACTTAGTGAGACCCTGTTTCAAAATAAAGAAAAAAAATTGGGCTGGGGGTATAGCTTGGAGGTAGAATGCCCCTGAGGTTATTCCCAGTACCTCAAATAAATAAATAAATAAATAAATAAATAAATAAATAAATAAATAAATAAATAAATAAAATATTCAGGGAATATAAGCAGGCTAAAAAAGAAAGCCACCAACTTGCATGGATCCAGAAGACAAGGTAAATGACTATACTCTAGTCAATGTTACTAAAATTCATACTGTGACATATGTATTGAATTGGATGCAACTAAAGATGCCAACTGTGCCCATTTGCTACAGGCACTTTACCCAGGTAAATGAAGGATGAAAATCCAGAAATTCTGGTCCTACAACTTGAAAGGCCATTTATTAAGCCATAAGCAACTGAAACAAGTATTTTCATCAGATCTGATAACATCAGGAACACATAGAGAAATAAGCACAAGTCTGCATTATTCTGTTTGCTTTCAAAATCTAGATGACTATTTATTTGCATACTTTTCTCAATGAACAACAAATACTGCCTTCCCTTCAAAAACAAAAGCTCAGGCTGGCAGATGCACAGTCATGATCTAATAAACCCAGAGGTGAAGCTCCCAAACCACCAGCAACATAAGGCTACTATCCCAAATTGGTGAACACAGCAACATTGTTTAATATTCTTTTCATATCAAACTAGAATGTTGAGATGTAGCCTAAGGGAAACTTCCAAGATGAGCTTCCTAAAGTTTCTGATATACATACTTGAAGATTAGGGTTGCAAGAAACCTTGAATAGATGGGACAGCTCAATAGTAACAAACTGGCATGAGCACATATGAAAGAAGATGGATTTTAGAATTTCAAAAGCATAGTAAACTGGTCTCAGAACTCTCGTGTTAAGACATGTGTTTCCAATTTCCAGAATCTGGGAATTCTTTTTTTTTTATAACAAGAATTAGCTCTATAGATGAAGAATTAAACTTTTAATAACAGCTTCCACACTTCAAAGTGTTAAGTAAACTTAGATTTAAAGTCAACTAATGTCTCCCTACACAATGATATCAAGATTGGGCTATTCTTTTCTTTTTTTTTTTTTTTAATTTTTTAATTTTTATTGTAGTAATTCGTGCAATATAGCGTACATCTTTGTTAAGTACAAATTGTTAACAACATATTTGCACACAATTCTCATTTGACCCCTTCCCCGATTCCCTCCCCATTCCCGTTCCCTCCCCCTCCCTCCCCCTAAGGTTCACTTCATTGAGTGACCTTGTTATG
>PVLC010043144.1:0-12668 GCA_004027655.1 Graphiurus murinus | reverse complement strand
TGGCTTATTTTTATTCTTTTTTTTTTTTTTTTGGTGGCACTGGGGATTAAACCAGGGGCATTCTACCTCCGAGCTACACCCCCAGCCCTATTTTATTTTTATTTTGAAAAGGGGTCTCACTTGGTTGCTGAGAGTCTCACTACTTGCTAAGCCTGGCTTCAACCTCCAAACCTCCTGTCTCAGAGCCCCATGTGCTGATCACAGGTGTGTGCCACCACACCTGGCTATTTTTCTTCTTTATATTTTGTACATAGACACACTTGTTTTTGTTTTTGTTTTTGCGGTACTAGGGATTGAACTCAGGGGCATTCTACCTCTGAGCTACACCCCCAGCCCTATTTTTTATTCTTTATTTTGAGACCGAGTCTCACTAAGTTTCGGAGTGCCTCACTAGGTAGCTGAGGCTGGCCGCGAACCTGGATCCTCCGGTCTCAGCCTCCCGAATGCTGGGATTACAAGCGTGCGCCACCACGCCCGGCTTGTACATAGACACACTTGTATTTCACACAAACACCCACCAATCAAAACACCATGAGATGAGGAATTAACATACTCTCAAGGAGTATGATATTTTTGTGTGTATGTGGTGCTAGGGATTGAACCCAGGGCCTCATGCCAGCTAGGGAAGCACTCTATTGCTGAGCTACATCCCCATCTCTGAAATGTTTTAAAGAACTGATACCTTGTATCACCAGTATCCTTTTTGAATGCAAACCCCAAAATAGCTATCTTCTTGTCAGTCACTGTATTAAACAGACTGTCTATGATCCGGGACGCAAACCTCCTCCTCTGGTAGTCATTCATGTCTATGACCTGAAATCAATCAACAATTGTGCAGTATTAGTTTAAGGAAATGCAATTTATAACATATATTAAACAGTTTATGGTGAGTTCTATTATATAAATATAAGGCCTATATATATTAACAGGAGACAAAGATTAACCAAACACTTTAGTGTCTATAGATTTTGTATATGTGTATGGTAGCAGGGATTGAACTCAAGGGCATTCTACTTTTGAACTACACCCCCCAGCCCTACTTTTATTCTTTATTTTGAAACAGGGTCTCACTAAGTTGCAGAGTGCCTCAGCTGAGGCTGACCAAGACAAGAACCCGGATCCTCCAGTCTCAGCCTCCCAAGTACTGGGATTACAAGCATGTGCCACCACGTCTGGCCTTCACATGGTTTTAAACTAGATGTTGTAAGAGTAAGCCTCTGACCAACTAATCTGTCAAATTTATTTATTTATTTATTTTCAGTACTAGGGATTGAACTCAGGGGCGTTCTACCTCCGAGTTATACCCCCAGCCCTATTTCTTATATTTTGAAACTGGGTCTCACTAAGTTGTGGAGGGCCTCACTAGGTAGCTGAGGCTGGCCGAGAACCCGGATCCTCTGGTCTCAGCCTCCTGAATGCTGGGATTACAAGCGTGCGCCACCATGCCCGGCTTAATCTGTTAAATTGAGATTGGTGATAAAGTCAGCATAAATCTTCCAAGCTTCTAGGGCCTATCTCAAACTTTTAGAGCATAGGAAATGAGCCCAAAGTGTTGGCGAATCAAGATGTTATCTGCATTTTGCAGGACTAAGATGATATAATGAAGTGTATATTTTCCCTTAGATCCTTTCCCGTATCTTTTGCTGAAATATGAAAAATCATCAACTCAGGAGAAAATATTTGGGAAAGTCTGGTATGCTGGCTAATGCCTTGGGTATATTACTTAACATTTCTTTTTTTTTTTTTTTTTTTTTTTTTGCGGCACTGGGGATTGAACTCAGGGGCATTCTACCTCCAAGCTACACCCCCAGCCCTATTTTTTATTCTTTATTTTGAAACCGGGTCTCACTAAGTTGCGGAGGGCCTCACTAGGTAGCTGAAGCTGGCAGCAAACCCGGATCCTCTGGTCTCAGCCTCTCAAATGCTGGGATTACAAGCGTGCGCCACCACACCCAGCTATTACTTAACATTTCTAAATGTAAATTCCCTCATCTAAAAATGTGAGCTATTTCCAGGTGTGGTGATTCCTATAATCCCAGTACTTGGGAAGCAAAGACAGGAGGATCACAGGTTCAAAGCCAGTCTCAGCAACTTAGTGAGTCCCTTTGTAACTTAGTGAGATCCCGTTTCAAAATAAAATATAAAATAGGGCTGAGGGTCTAGCTCAGAGGTAGAACATCCCTGGGTTCAATCACCAGTACCAAAAAAAAAAAAAGTGAAATATGTCAGTAATCAGCACTAAATGAGACAGTGCATGCAAAGTGCCATAAAAAGTACCCAGAACAGGGTAAGCATTCAATAATGCTCATTCAATGCTTCCAATAGGGGAAGTGTTTCTGATTTTAGCTCTGTGAATCAGAAAGGAAAAAAGCAACTATCAACTTATGTAAACCATTTGAAAGCATTACAATACAGGTTCTTCCTTTATCCTAAGTTTATACTTTGCAAAATAGAGAAGAATTATAATTAAGGATAAGACTAAGTTTTTCATCTACTGTAGAAGCAAATTTAGTTATGAAATTAGAAGTAATATTGGTAAACCGGAGTAGTAGCCCACACCTGTAATCACAGTACTTGCAAGGCTGAGATAGGAGGATTGTAGGTTCAAAGACAGCCTCAGCAAGTAGTGAGATTCTCATCAACCTAGCAGATGCTGTTTCCAAATAAGAAATAAAATTGGGCTGGGGGTGTAGCCTGAAGGTAGAATGCCTCTAGTTTACATCTCCAGTATCATGAAAGTAATAATAATAATAATAAGTAATATAAAATTTTTTATCATAGTTGATTACTGAAAAAGACTAATTAGCTGGGTGTGTTAGTGCACACCTGTAATCTCAGTACCGGAGAGGCTGAGACAGGAGGATCACAGGTTCAAAGCCTCAGTAACTTGTGAGGTGCTTATCAACCTAGTAAGACCCTGTTTCCAAATAAGAAATAAAATCGGGATAGGGTATAGCCTAGAGGTAGAAGATCCCTGGGTTCCATCCCCAGTACCACAAAAAAATAAAATAAAGAAAAAGACTAATTAAAAATATAGATGCATCCGAGTTCGCAGCCAGCCTCAGCTACTTAGTGAGGCCCTCCGCAACTGAGTGAAACCCTGTTTCAAAAATAAAAATAAGCCGGGCGTGGTGGCGCACGCTTGTAATCCCAGCATTTGGGAGGCTGAGACCAGAGGATCCGGGTTCGTGGCCAGCCTCAGCTACCTAGTGAGGCACTCCGCAACTTAGTGAGACCCAGTTTCAAAATAAAGAATAAAAAATAGGGCTGGGGGTGTAGCTCGGAGGTAGAATGCCCCTGAGTTTAATCCCCAGTACCGCAAAAAAAAAAAAAAAAAAAGAATAAAAAAATGGAGCTGGGTGTGGTGGTGCACACTTGTAATCCCAATACTTGGGAGGCTGAGACCAAAGGATGTAGGTTCGAGGCCTGCCTCAGCTACTTAGTGAGGCCCTCTGCAACTTAGTGAGTCCCCATTTCAAAATAAAGAATAAAAAATAGGACTAGGGGTGTAGCTCAGAGGTAGAATGCCCCTGGCTTCAATCCCCAGTGCTGAAAAAAAAAAAAATACACACACACACACACACACACACAGATAGATAGGTAGATAGATGCTGAATATATAAACTTAAAATAAGTTGAATTCTTGGGATAAATTTCATCAAAGACATAAATTTAATCAAAAACATTCCAAAAAGGATGACATTTTTAGCCGGGCGTGGTGGCGCATGCTTGTAATCCCAGCATTCGGGAGGCTGAGACCCGAGGATCCGGGTTCGCGGCCAGCCTCAGCTACCTAGTGAGGCACTCCGCAACTTAGTGAGACTTGGTTTCAAAATAAAGAATAAAAAAATAGGGCTGGGGGTATAGTTCAGAGGTAGAATGCCCCTGAGTTCCATCCCCAGTACCTCAAAAAAATAATACAAAAAAAAAAAAAAAAGGATGACATTTTTAACTAGAACCTAAACAGAAGTTACAGACTACAAAAATTAATACCTGCTGCCAATAACGAGCTACCTCAGGCAAATTCAGAGCCTCGCAGAGATAAACCAAATTCAGAACATCTTTTTGGAAGCAGCTCCCACCAAAACCTGAGGAAAGAAAAATTGACAATATTTTTAGGTAAGATTCAGAAATGGAATCATGTAACAAATGCTTTTTGATGTGTGTGCGTATGTGTGTTGCTGGGGATTGAACCCAAGGGCATTCTACCTCTGAGCTACAACCCCAACCCGATTTTATTTTTATTTTGAAACAGGGTCTTGCTACGTTGATGAGAGTCTCACTACTTGCTGAGGCTGTCCCCAAACCTGTGATCCTCCCTTCTCAGTCTCCAAAGAACTGGGATTACAAGCATGGGCCAGCATGCTGACAAATTCTATACTACATCAGAAGGCCTGTACTAATATTTTTGTGTATGTGTGTGGTACTGGGGATTGAACCCAGGGCATACTACCTCCAAGGTACACCCCAGCTTTTTAAATTTTGAAACAGGGTCTCACTAGGTTGCTGAGCTCGAACCTACAATCATCCTCATCTCAGCTTCCCAAATACTGGGGTTACAGGCATGAACCACCACACCCGAACTTTACTAAGATTTTTAATAATAAAATCCAGATGTTAGAAAATTAGTAGGTTTATGAATGTGAAATTTAAGGTAACTAGCTTTTTTTTTTTTTTTGGTACTCTGAATTAAATGTGGGGGCATTCTACCTCTGAGCTACATTCCTATCCCTTATTTTTTATTTTGAAATAGGGTCTTTTTTTTTTTTTTTTTTTTTTGCGGTACTAGGGATTGAACTCAGGGGCATTCTACCTCCAAGCTACACCCCCAGCCCTATTTTTTATTCTTTATTTTTGAAACCGAGTCTCACTAAGTTGCGGAGTGCCTCACTAGGTAGCTGAGGCTGGTCGTGAACCCGGATCTTCCGGTCTCAGCCTCCCAAATGCTGGGATTACAAGCGTGCGCCACCATGCCTGGCTTGAAATAGGGTCTTGCTAAATTGCTGAGGCTGGTCTCAAAACTATGATCTTCCTGTCTCAGCTTCCTCAATACTACTAGGATTATACATGTGTGCCACCATGCCCTAATAACTAATCAATTAAGTAATTTGCAAATTTTTTTTTAGTGAAAGATTCATTATGGCTACATTTGATTTTTTGCTTCATTTCATTTTACCCTTCTATTTTCTTCTTATTCATCTGGTATGAATGCCCTACATATCTTACTCTTCAGTAGGGTTAACCAACTTTTATAATAAAGTGCCAGGTGGTAAGTATTTCAGCCATATAGTACACATATATAAAAATGTGAGCCATAAGCTGAGCGTGGTGGCGCATGCTTGTAATCCCAGCATTCGGGAGGCTGAGACCGGAGGATCCGGGTTCGAGGCCAGCCTCAGCTACCTAGTGAGGCACTCCGCAACTTAGTGAGACTCAGTTTCAAAATAAAGAATAAAAAATAGGGCTGGGGGTGTAGCTTGGAGGTAGAATGCCCCTGAGTTCAATCCCCAGTAACGCAAAAAAAAAAAAAAAAAAAAAAAAAAGTGAGCCATACAATCTATTGCAATTATTTAATTCTAACATTGTAGCTTGTATTATGTTCTCATAAAATGTATTTACAAGCTGGGCTTGTAATCTCAGTACTTAGGAGGCTGAGACCTGAGGATCCAGGTTCATGGCCAGCCTCAGCTATTTAGTGAGGCCCTCTGCAACTAAGTGAGACCCTGTTTCAAAGTAAAGAATAAAAAATAGAACTGGGGGTATAGCTCAGAGGTAGAATACCCCTGGGTTCCATCCCCAGTACCCCCCCCACAAGTATATTATATCACCTTCCTATCAAGTTATAAAGACTGAATGAATATAAAAAATGCTGTCAAAGAACTGGCACATGACATGCCTTCAGAAAATAGTAGCTATTTTTTATTAAATAATAGCTAAGAGAAAACATCCAAAAGAAAGATATAAAAGGCCAGAAAAATCAGCATTGGGAAATGATATATAAGCCTCAGAATACTAAAAAAAAAAATTTGTAAAATATTCTTTGGAGTGTTACACCAATCTTACTAACTTATATCCAAAAATACAGTCAGTTCTCATTATCTGGGCCACTTATGTTCTGTAAAGTCACCTTAAACAATGAATTGGTAAATACTGAAGCACTGTTCCTAAGTAAAATACAGGGTTAGGTTCTTGCACACTTCTGCTCAAAGTTTGGTCAAGTAAACAATATGGAATCTTACTTTGCATGTGCTTCTATTTAAATACATCTCAACAATGAACTCCTAGTCAACAGTTCTATAACTTATGCCTGAATAAAACTTATCTACCACACAGATTTTCTCCACAAGGCAAACCACAGCCTTCTTGCACACAGAACGCTAAATGGCACCTCAGCACCCTATATAGGGGCATTGCATGTATACATGTATGTATGTATGTATGTATTTTTTATTTGTGTGTGTGTGTGTGTGTGTGTGTGTGTGTAGTACTGGGGATTGAATCCAGAGGCATTCTACCTTCGAGCTACACCCTCAGCCCAATTTTATTTCTTATTTGGAAACAGGGTCTCACTAGGATGATGAGAGTCTCACTACTTGCTGAGGCTGTCCTTGCACCTGTGATCCTATCTCAGCCTCCCAAGTACTGGGATTACAAGCATATGCCACCACACTTGGCCTACAGGAGCATTTTGATTGGTAAAGTCACCAGTAAAAAGAGCACAAGTATGTGAAAAACAAGGCACTAAACCCATCACTAAAAGGCCACTTGTTTACAGTATTCAAGCTAGAACACGAAGGCACGGCATTCCTTGTTCAACGCTGGTGGGCTCAAACGTGACCCAAAATGTTCACTGTTCTGCTTGTCAGAATCACGACAGGACCACAAGGCTACTGACTCTGAGGTCACCCAGACAAGCAGGCAATTTCACACACACAGAACCCAGGAATAGTAAGGATTAACTTTATTTTACCAGGCCAAGTTTCCAAAAATATATTAGTGCAAAAAAACAAACAATAGGGAAACATTTTTCCTATTTGCTTAAATACAATGTTACTTGTTATTTCTTATGTGGATTCCCACACTATTAATTTCTTCCTTCAGAACACTGAACTATATTTATCCTACAGATCAGTCATAAAACAATATAAGTGATTATTGCCTCACTTAGAAAGTCCCAGGTAAAGCCGGGTGTGGTGGTGCATGCTTATAATCCCTGTATTTGGGAGGCTGAGACAGGACGATCACAAGTTCAAGGACAGTCTCAGCAAGTAGTGAGAACCCCAACCTAGTGAGACCCTGTTTCCAAATAAAAATAAAGAATAGGACTAGGAGTATAGCTCAACAGTAGAATGCTCCTAGGCTCAATCCTCAGTACCACAAAAAATAAAGTCCCAGGTAGGTTGTATAATTGGTGTGTGTGTGTGAGTGTGTGTGTGTGTGTGTCTGTCTGTCTGACTGTCTGTTTTATTGAGGACCAGCTGTGTTTCCCTTTTCACTTTTTTATTTTGTAACAGGGTCTTGATAAATTGTTGAAGCTGGCTTCAAATTTGTGATTTTCCCATCTCAGCCTCTCAAGTATTGGGATTATAGGCCTGAGCTCCTACACTCAGCTTAATAGAATCTTTTTTTTTAGTGATTTTAACAAGGATATAGCTAAATAAACCCACTTAACGTAGAGAAAAATTTTAATTTACCAACACTGGCTTTTAGAAACTTATTTCCAATTCTCTGGTCCATTCCAATGGCTGTTGCTACCTCTTCCACATCAGCTCCTGTTGCTTCACACAGGGCACTTATGGAGTTAATGCTGCTGATTCTTTGGGCAAGAAAAGCATTTGCTGCCTTTAAAAAAAGAGGCGGGGAAAGTATGGTGAGTGAAAATAGCAATTTTTTACACCAATATCAGATTTCATTGAGTTGATGAGAATTGCTGAGCTACTGATGGGCTCGATAATAATGGATGGTAAGAGAACAGGTATTAAATTAGAAAAGACAATTAAGAAAAAATGGAGCCGGGCGTGGTGGCGCACGCTTGTAATCCCAGCATTTGGGAGGCTGAGACTGGAGGATCCGGGTTCGCGGCCAGCCTCAGCTACCTAGTGAGGCCCTCTGCAACTCAGTGAGACCCTGTTTCAAAATAAAGAATAAAAAATAGGGCTGAGGGTGTAGCTCGGAGGTAGAATACCCCTGAGTTCAATCCCCAGTACCGAAAAAAAAAAAAAAAAAAAGAAAAAATGATTAACAGGAGGAAAAGAGTGAATCAAAAAATGTACTATTTTAGTGTATCCTCCATGTTATCTTACATTCGATTACAATTTCAGAATTTTCCAGAATATTTTATACTCTGATATCTGATCCCCCTTGTGAAAATTATTTCATAAATAATATTCTTACACATTCTAATAACCTTTTATTAACATTAAAAAAAATCTGTGTTGTAAGCCGGGTGTGGTGGCGCACGCTTGTAATCCCAGCATTCGGGAGGCTGACACCGGAGGATCCAGGTTCACGGCCAGCCTCAGCTACCTAGTGAGGCACTCTGCAACTTAGTGAGACTCGGTTTCAAAATAAAGAATAAAAAATAGGGCTGGGGGTATAGCTCGGAGGTAGAATGCCCCTGAATTCAATCCCCAGTACCGAAAAAAAAAAAAAAAATCTGTGTTGCTTATCAGGTTTAAGAGAAATAAGTACTGGCTTTAAATTTAATAGGCACAGCTGGGCGTGGTGGCGCACACTTGTAATCCCAGCATTTGGGAGGCTGAGACTGGAGGATGCGGGTTCATGGCCAGCCTCAGTTGCTTAGTGAGGCCCTCCACAACTTAGTGAGACCCTGTTTCAAAATAAAGAATAAAAAATAGGGCTGGGGGTGTAGCTGAGGTAGAATAACCCCAGGTTCCATCCCCAGTACTGTAATAAATAAATAAATAAATAAATAAATAAATAAATAAACAAACAAATAAACAAATAAATAAATTTAATGGGCACGATGGTGTGTGCCGGTATTTCCAGCTTCCTGGGAGGCTGAAATAGGAGAATCACTAGAGCCCAGGCGTTGGAGGCCAGCCTGGGCAATGTGGCAGGACTCTGTCTCAAAACAACAACATTTTTTTTTTTTTTTTTTTTTGCGGTACTGGGGGTTGAACTCAGGGGCATTCTACCTTCGAGCTATACCCCTAGCCCTATTTTTTATTCTTTATTTTGAAACCGGATCTCACTAAGTTGTGGAGTGCCTCACTAGGTAGCTGAGGCTGGCCTCAAACCTGGATCCTCCGGTCTCAGCCTCCCGAATGCTGGGATTACAAGCGTGCGCCACCACGCCCGGCTCAAAACAACAACATTTAATGCAGAGTTGAAAGCTAGGCACTTACCAGCTTCGAAAGCTCTGAAGACCAAGTGTTAGTGGTGAGGATCTTTTCTCTGGGAACCCAGTGCTCATACACAGCACACAGTGCCTGCACCGCTCTCTGACCCTCTGGGGTTTCATCCCCTCCAATCAGTACTCTATCTGGGTTCTTTAGGTCCTTGATGGCCGTTCCCTCTGCCAAGAACTCAGGGTTGGACAGCACCTAGAATCCCAATGCAAAGGAAAGTTTTAAGCTAGAGTTAACCATGGGTAGTTTTCAGCCAACAACATTTACATAAGAAGAACCCAATTCTAATGCTTCACTTTCTATACCTGTAAGTTCAAGTTGGGTTTTGTGTTTGCATCAAATATGCGGCGAATACTTTCTGCTGCCCGCACTGGGACTGTGCTTTTCTCAGTCACGATTTTGTACCCATTTGAGTTTTGCACAATGCGTCTAGCACAAGCTTCAATATACTTCAGGTCCGCTGCCCGGCCTTTCCCCATGCCGTAGGTTTTCGTTGGTGTGTTCACCTGGTGAAAGCACATGGAATAAAAACAGAGTACCTGTGAGATATTCAGTGATTTCAGGGATATTCCCTGGACTATCAACTGGTAGTGAGGCACTCCGCAACTTAGTGAGACTCAGTTTCAAAATAAAGAATAAAAAATAGGGCTGGGGGTAGGGCTCGGAGGTAGAACGCCCCTAAGTTCAATCTCCAGTACCGCAAAAAAAAAAAAAAAAAGAATCACCAGCTGAGCATGGTGGCACATGGTTGTAATCCAAGTTACTTGGGGGGCTGAGGCAGGAGGATCGAAAGTTTAAGGCCAGGCTTGGCAACTTGGTGAGACCTTGTCTCAAAATAAAAAAGGACTGGCAGTGTAGCTCAGTAGTATAACACCCCTGGGTTCAATCCTAGTACCAAAAAAAAAAGGCCAAGCACCATAAATCAAGACCTGAAGCTTGAGTAGAGGTGTGAAAAGCAGGAGGAGAAAGTCGTTCACCTGCATGGAACACCTCAGGATGCCTCGTAGACATGGAAGGCAGGCCAGGAAGCAGCAAAGGGCAATAGAGCCAGCCCATGGGGTATGATGGACTCCACTGGAGCTGGGAGATAGCAGCCTGCCTCACCTGGTGAAGCGGCTCTAAGGTAGCAGTGGAAAACTGATTCCTATAAAATGATTCCTGTCCTGAATTTGCTTGGAAATAAATCTGGGGCATGACAAAGGGGAAGAAATAGCAAATGAAACAAAGTCAATCATGATGACTTGATGATGGAGAATGGGTAAATGGAGGTTATTATATTATCTATGTTATTATCTTTTTTTTTTTTTTTTTTTTTTTTGCGGTACTGGGGATTGAACTCGGGGCTTTCTACCTCCGAGCTATACCCCCAGACCTATTTTTTATTCTTTATTTTGAAACCGAGTCTCACTAAGTTGCGGAGGGCCTCACTAAGTAGCTGAGGCTGGCCGCGAACCCGGATCCTCCGGTCTCAGCCTCCCGAATGCTGGGATTACAAGCGTGTGCCACCATGCCCAGCTTATTATCTTTATTTTTGCATAAATTTTGATATTGATCCAGAGAATAAAATAGCAAGTGTAAAATCAGCAATTTGTGCCAGACCACCTAAAGTTAGGACTCTTATCACCTGAGAGCAGATTTTTTTTTTTTTTTTGTGGTCCTGGGGATGGAACCCTGGGGCATTGTACCTCTGAGCTATACCCCCAGTCCTATTTTTTTTTTGGTGGTACTCGGGATTGAACTCAGGGGTATTCTACCTCTGAGCTATACCCCCAGCCCTATTTTTTATTCTTTATTTTGAAACCGAGTCTCACTAAGTTGTGGAGTGCCTCACTAGGTAGCTGAGGCTGGCCGTGAACCCGGATCCTCTGGTCTCAGCCTCCCGAATGCTAGGATTACAAGCATGCGCCACCACGCCCGGGTCTATTTTTTATTCTTTATTTTGAAACAGGGTCTCACCAAGTTTCAGAGGTCCTCCCTGGGATTACAAGCGTGCGCCACCACACCCAGCTCAGGCTATTTGTTGTTGTTGTTTTTTTTGCGGTACTGGGGATTGAACCCAGGGTCATTCTACATCCAAGCTATACCCCCACCCTATTGTTTATTCTTTATTTTGAAACAGGGTCTCACTAAGTTGTGGAGTGCCACACTAGGTGGCTGAGGTTGGCCGTGAACCCAGATCCTCCAGTCTCAGCCTCCCAAATGCTGGGATTACAAGTGTGCGCCACCACGCCCAGCTTCAGGTTATTTTTAAATGTCCTTTTTAGCTGGATATGGTAGTGCACACCTGTAATCCGAGTACTTGGGAGGCTGCAACAGGAGGATTGAAGGTTTACAGACAGCCTCAGCAACTTAGTGAGGCCTAAGTTCCAAATAATGCCAAGTTACAAATAATCATCTTTAAATGACTTATGGAACATAGTTCATTTAGACAGGTGATGCCTGTAGGTTTGCAAACTGATTCTCTTTACCTCACCTCTGCCAACCAGTGGGAACAAGAAATTGTGGAATATACTAACATCACACATGCTGACATCTTACCAGTGTTTCTTAGTTCTAAAGCTCAGAACTTTCTTTGTGTTTACTTATTCAATGATTTCAAATGATATACATGACCAGATGATTACAGGGTTTTGTGAACTGACAAAGTGACAATCAAAATTCAATAGGACATCTCCTTATTAAGCAATGTCGTGCCTTAACAGCAAATTAAACTACAATGAAGAGCCAGGTGTGGTGGCGCACACTTGTAATCCCAGTACTTGGGAGGCTGAGACAGGAGGATTTCAGGTTCAAGGATAGCCTCAGGAAGTAGTGAGACTCTCATCAACCTAGCAGAACACTGTTTCTAAATAAGAAATAAATCAGAGCCGGGCATGGTGGGGCACACTTGTAATCCTAGCATTTGGGAGGTTGAGACTGGAGGATCCAGGTTCACCACCAGCCTCAGCTACCTAGTGAGGCACTCTGCAACTCAGTGAGACCCGGTTCCAAAATAAAGAATAAAAAATAGGGCTAGGGGTATAGCTCGGAGGTAGAATGCCTCTGAGTTCAATCCCCAGTATCCCCCACCCCCTACACACACAAAGTACAATGAAACTTACATAGATAAGAATGTATTAAAATTCACATAGCAGCCGGGCGTGGTGGCGCACGCTTGTAATCCCAGCATTCCGGAGGCTGAGACCAGAGGATCCGGGTTCGCGGCCAGCCTCAGCTACCTAGTGAGGCACTCCGCAACTCAGTGAGACTCTGTTTCAAAATAAAGAATAAAAAGGGGCTGGGGGTGTAGCTCGGAGG